>OOFE01047571.1:0-11214 GCA_900323365.1 Monocentris japonica
TTTCTTGGCACACTTTGGGCCCCTTAGTACCAATTGAGCATCGTTTCAATGCCACAGCCTACCTGAGTATTGTTGCTGACCATGTCCATCCCTTTATGACCACAGTGTACCCATCTTCTGATGGCTACTTCCAGCAGGATAATGCACCATGTCACAAAGCTCAAATCATCTCAAACTGGTTTCTTGAACATGACACTGAGTTCACTGTACTCCAATGGCCTCCACAGTCACCAGATCTTAATCCAATAGAGCACCTTTGGGATGTGGTGGAACGGGAGATTCGCATCATGGATGTGCAGCCGACAAATCTGCAGCAACTGCGTGATGCTATCATGTCAATATGGACCAAAATCTCTGAGGAATGTTTCCAACACCTTGTTGAAAGTATGCCACGAAGAATTAAGGCAGTTCTGAAGGCAAAAGGGGGTCCAACCCGGTACTAACAAGGTGTACCTAATAAAGTGACCGGTGAGTGTATAATGCAATGTTGCATTGTCCCAAATGTAGATAGTACTACTACAAAAATGTATATATGTGGGTATCTATTAAGGCCTTAAATGCCCAGGGGAATACTCAAGCCATGGATGTCTGCACACTGTGTCTGTATGTTTTCCATTGATGTCTCTTTTCTTGTATTGCAAAATATTTGTCAAGGCCTGTTTTGTTTCCTGTAAAAGTAGCAGCATTGAGTCCAAGACAAATTTCACCATGAGGTGAGTGGTGGAAAATATACTATTATGCTTTACAACATTGTATCAATATGACTATAGCAGATGTGTACAGACAGACAATTAACATATGCCCCTTGTCTGACCATGATGTGTTGATGTGCAAGAGAGGTGGAAAGTTCTGTCCCGTCTTTGCTTGACACGATAAGAGCAAGGACTAACCACAAGTAGATAAGTGCCTAGAACTGAGATATCATGCAGGTGCACAGACGCTTCAGTTCCCCTTATCTAGGCGGTCTTGATTTGTTTTGTCCCACCACAGAATACTGACAGAAGCACTCATTTAATGAGGAGGAAGCGTGCCCACACTTAGCGTGACTCAGCATATTGGAGAACTGTATAAAGGTTGACTGTTGTAACCTGTGCTTTGCTCTTTCACCAGAGGACAACAACACTGTTGCTGAAGGTATTGAGCCTATTTGCAAATATAATAAAACTTGCTGAGATCGCCACCGGAGTCAGTCTGACTTATTAAGTGGAAATTGTCACTACAAGGTGCAATAAAGTTTTGTCATGAAAAACGATACATGCTACATACATCTGTGATACATACATGATAATCAGTCAAAAAGGGTTTGTATTAATAATTTCAAGTTTCTGCAAAATGGCTTTAATGTGTGTTGAACCATCTGTCTAAATATGTGCAATTGAATTAATTAAAAAATGAAATGTGTGTAGAGTGAACCTGAAGGTACTGTACATGATGTTGCAGTATGAATTATAAGCTAAATATTTTTTCTCATGATTAAAATGGTGCAATCTCAGTAGTGGAGAGACATACACCTCATGCCTTTTAACAGTGTTTGTGTGGTTAAACTGCAAGTGTGTTTCTCAACTCTGGCCCCAGCTTCGATCAAACTGTTCCTGTGAGTGTTGCCAGCAGTCTTTTTAAAGCTCAGTTTGTGTCTTTGCTTTAAGTGGATGGGTTATCATTATCAATATGTTCACCTCAGCCAGGTCATTTAAAACTACAGCCAGGTTAATGAATTAATCAAGCTTAATGGAGGCCCTTGAAATCCCCCAGGGGCAAACATGCGTTTTATAAAGGCCTTAATGAATGTGGCTTCACTGTATGCCAGGACTTTATTGATTGGGAAACCTCATTCTTTTAAAGGTCTTAGTAAGTCATGGTTTCCGGAACTGTTTGGGACATTTAGTAGGCTTGTTTAAGACCAAAGCAGATAACATGGAATTTAAAATACAAACAGATGGCAGAGCAAGGACAGCATTTATAATAAGAGTTATTACTTGATTATGCTTGCTTCATGTTCAGCTTGGACGGCCTACACGCTCGTAATTTTAGTTTGAAATAACCATCCTGAAATAACCAAATGTGTTTGAAAACACTGTAGTGGACACGTCTTATACCAACTAAACAAAGCATCCACAGTTACGTAAGCAAATACAATACATACACATTTTTGGGGCGAAAGGCTTGGGTACAAGACTGTGTACTGTGCAGTGCAGTTACAGAACTCCACTCCTGTGAAATGCCTCTCTTCACTGTACGTAGCGAACCAAAATATTTTCTGGTGGGTGACAGTGTACAATAAAACCCAAGACCATAGCACATCATAGACCAAGCTCAAGTGATATCAAGCTCAGTGAGGTACTGTTTTGCTCCAGACTGCCATCATTTCTACACTACACACTACCTTAAAAGAGCGATTGTCACCGACATGTTAACTTTACATGGAAAATTCAAAGCAATGCATTTGGAACATTTCAAACTAGAAAGTTGCTCTTTGTTTGTATCAAACGCATGCTGGGTAATGTAGTGTGGTGAACTTAAATATGCTCAATCTTTTTATCAATTTTTATCAATTGAATTCCACTGAAATCAGTCCAAGGAATAACATATTTAACATATTTATAACATTTCAAAATCTGAATCTCACGGTTAGTAGTTGGCATATATCACATAACCTGTAACGTATGAGAATAGGCAGAAGGGAACCACAGGCGGGTGGAAGTGACACACTTAGCACTCCAAAGAATAACACATGGACACATGGAAAGGGATACAAGATTGTATCTGTCCCTGTTAAAACCTATTTGTTGTGCACATCACAGCTAAATTAGGATGAAAGACTGTATTGCTTGACCTGTACAGTAACTATCCAAACATCTCATTTATACTGTACATACTGCATCTGTACATATTTGCACACAGAGATGGTAATAGTTCTATTTAAATAACATTAAATAGCATTTTTCTACCAGAGCAGCTGATTCCATTTAATCTAACTCTATTTAATTGGCATGGTAGAGAGTGCTCCAAGTTAAGTGGTGCAATTTAGCAGCTTCAATCAATTTAACTGCTTCAATTAATCCTTACTTGGAGAGCTGGATGAAGTATGGACGTACACCTTTTCTACTGCAAATAAAACCTGTGTGATGGTCAAAATATTTACATTTCATTGCCAAAAATTCTCATCAGGATTTCTGGTTCCAGGTTTATTTCTGTCTCTCCCTATCACTTCCTTTATCAGTAATCAGTCCACACTGTTATAAAAGATAAAGAGTATAAATGAAAACAAAAGTGTATCACACACTAATGGCTCCGCCTTTTAAATTTGGCGCTCTATTTTTGTGCCTATTTGAGATGCCATAAATGCAACCGCGTCGACTCTGTACGTCTTGGACAGGAATATCAGTTTCTTCTTGGGTGAAGCTCATGTGGCAGTACCAGTTGGGACTTGGCGCAGCCGTCACAAAATTGTGAATACGCGATTGTGTAAGAGTACTGCTTTTAAAGGAGTTGAAATGAGCTGATGTGATTGGGCAGAATTGAAGCCAGCCGTCACACCTACTAATAATGTATATATACGTATGTGTGTATATTTATAATGTATTTGTCTTAATCCAACCTCTTTGACCACTTGCGCCTATGGTCACCAGCATACCATGTTTTTACAGCACAATAGGTTTGTACTTCTGTTTCTTCAACCTGTCACTCAGTTTTTAGGTGATTTTTTTCTGATCGTATTCTGTAATATCTTATTTGTCATAATTGATGACTTTTCAGCTGACTTAGAAGGCTGTAGTGGCCTTACAGGAATGCCTCAGGTGACTTTTCAGACCTAACTATTTCGGCATTATGTGTTCTGTTGTCTACATTCTGCATCAACTGTGTGACATAAGGTTTATTGTCTATCAGCCTGACTTAGTTAGGAAAATCAAATCAAGTCAAGTTTATTTATATATCTATATGAAACTTGACTATATAAAACTTGACTTGATTTCCCTATCCCATCACTTCACCCACAACTGGTCCATCGCATCTCAGCCAATCATCCTGTATCTCAGGTGGGTGTAACATAACTTAGTTTTTAACACCACCATGGAATATGATGGAAGAAGAAAGATCACTCCAAAGAACACTCTATGCTTTTCTACACAAGACAACAATATAAGTGAAATGGTCACACTACATTTTGGTCACCCTTAACCCCTTCACACCCTCCCCCTCCCAAGGTTTCTTCCATTTTTTCCTAAAATGGTTTGTGGGAGTTTTTACTTGTGCTCTGCGAGGGTCCCAGTTTGGGGGGTGTCGTGTGCCGTCATTTATTGTTTTCATAATGTGAGCATTGTGAAGCCCCTTGAGAATGTAACCGTGATTAAGGGCTATACAAATTAATTTGATTTGATTTGATTCATGTTCCAGCCTCCCTGCTTTACGACAGAATGCAGTAGATTATTGTCAGTGTCCTTAATGGCTCTCTTAAATTCAGAGAGCATATAAACATATAATTAGTAACAAAGTTTAAATGGAGGACAATAAAGTCCCACACTCAAAAAGATGACAATTTGTTCTTTTGACTAACTTTTTAATGTGATGTGATGTGATGTCATAATCAAAAAAGATGAACTTAGCTCACTCTCCCGACACACTATATATATATATATATATATAATATTTATGTATAACACTTTTGTCTGTGTTAAACAAACACTGGTCCTGGTCACTTCTCTGGCAAAGGCATCGGTTAGCAGAGACTCTGCATATTTTGCAAATAGATGATAGTTAATTAAGCTCTGGTGGTAAAGAGACACACATCATTCTTGTCTAATGCACTG
Source organism: Monocentris japonica (assembly GCA_900323365.1). Lineage (NCBI taxonomy): Eukaryota > Metazoa > Chordata > Actinopteri > Trachichthyiformes > Monocentridae > Monocentris > Monocentris japonica. The sequence goes on from OOFE01047571.1 coordinate 4,809, forward strand.
GCAGACACACACGCCTGTTTCATAAACACAAGAGTGCATCTCAGCGTGAAATGAAAAGGTGTCCCTCCTGGTAAATGTTTGGTTTATATTCCATATTAGCATGCAAGATGTAATTAAAAATTGAGCAAACTACCTGCACGTGGCTTGTGAAATGGAGTGGTCTGATAAAGCTGTTGTAAAGAATTGATTTTTAATTAACAATTCCCAGATGTGACATGAGCTGAAACGTGAGCCTGATTAAATTCATTTCCTGATTCGAACTTCCTGTCCATGTAGAATAAACTTCCTGTTTATTTTGATAAGCTTCCTAGTTGTGTAAATAAATATCCTGCTTATGTTAATAAAATGAATTACTCTACTGGAACCAGGTGTTTCACTCATTTCCTTCTTCTTTCCTCAACAGATCATCGTCATAAGCATATTACATGCTTGCCGACTATTTGTCAAATGTATTCTCAGCAGAAAACATAATTTCTGCTTTTTTCTGTTGGTAAAGCAAACAATAATAGTAATCATAATAACTGATAGCAAATAATAATGAAATTGACTCTAAACATCAATCCTTATTAATCGTGGTATATCACCAATGAAACTATCCATCCCTATAACTTCTTTTCTGTATTATAAATATCCCTCTGTCTTTTGTGACAGCAATATTGCTGCCAATAATATCTTCAAATCTGCTATTAACCTTCAGTCAGTAGCAACGAATGGGCTCCCTGGATTGTTAAGCGGACATGCTGTCTCCCTGCTTCCACTTGTTTCTCTCCATGTAACTGCTATTTTCTTCTCTTCATAACATAACAACTCTGTCTTGTCCCGTCAAATGCTCAGCTTGCTTTTATATTCATAGTTGCTAGACTGCCATAAATCTCACACGATTCACTCAGAATGAGGCGAGCTGTAACTCAGACAAATGCTTCTTGCTTCTACTTAATTATGACTTATTTGTCGTAATAGTGGAAACTGAAATTATATGGTCCGCTTGATAGACTTATGAACAGAGGACTGAAAGAGAGTGCTATACTGTGGTATTTAGAAAATTATACTACTTTATTTCTCCCACATTCAAATGTCACAAAGTTCATATCACGTGTTCATTATGACTATGATCATAACAATGTCATGAATTAACACATGCCAAGAAGATGACTGGTTAGCCGTTGAACATAATGATACTGCCAAAGTACTTAATCTGTCAACATAATTCGAAATATATAATAATAGAATAAAATAATATATTGAAGAAATGAAATATTAATGACTTTCACTGTGTTTTTTTTCCTCTCCATTTAACAAACCAAGGACAGGGATATATTTCCGTATTGCCGTGATAACAGCCATCTCAACCTAACCTGTAAAAAGAACTATGGGATGTTACAGTGTGGCACTGTAGTGGTAGATGAGGAAGTGGGCATACTGTCACATCACTTACACCCAGGCCTTCCTATGAAGAACTACTCTATTTGATAAATGCACCCTCAACATAATACATTAGGCACAGCAATCAATGTATGATGGATTAGGCTCTGACCCCCAAGACCCTGAAAAGGATTAAGCAGGGTAGAGAAAATGAATGAATGATGAATTGCTTTGCTTTCCACAATAGTTTACTTACAACACATATAATACTGATGATGGTTAGTTATCAGTGTCAATGTTAAAATAGGTTCTGGCCTTGAATACTTGCTTCAATATGGTCTGATTAAGGCTGAACAAGCCAAAGCATCTTGTATACTATGAGTGCAATTATTAAACTATCAATAGTATTTGCATGATAAAATATCCATCGCAGCGGTCAATCAAGGCAGGTTGGCCTAGCGGTTAGAGAGACCAACCCATCACCGGACGGTCGCTGGTTCAATCCCCAGCACCACCAGGAGGGTGTATTCCAGCTGTGAGCTGGTGATTGAAAAATGACTGGTGCCACAGCTACGGTGCCCACCAACACTGCCAAAGTGCCCTTGAGCAAGGCACTTAACCCCCAACCGCTCCTGGCGTGCTGTCCAGTAGCTGACACCTGCGCTGTCCTCTGACCTGGAAAAGTGCATGTGTGTGGGGTGATGTGTGTATATCTAGTCAGAGGTATGCGAAGAAACAAATTCACTGCATGCATGCGTGTGTTAGTGCCAAATAAAGTTGATTCTTTCTTAAAAACATCTGCAAATAAAGGCTAGGCTACAGCGGAAGTTATTTCCTGTATTCAGAGCTGAGATGTACTCAAAGAGGAGGTTGTACTAACAGTGGAGATGAGCAGCCAGAGTCTATTAGTTTATTTCCCCACTGCGGGGACAGACTGTGACTGTGACCAAGAAGTCGGTTTGCATTGACACTGCTAATTAATATAAGTCAACGGTAATTAAGCTGATAAGTGAGAATACTCTATTATACCCAGAGAAAGACGTGCTTATTCTTCATACCAGCCATTACAATCAAATGTTCTACAGTGTAGCCATGTATGTACTGTATACTGAGGTGTGACGTCTTTCTTTGTCTGGTTGATTTATTTATGGTGAGAGAAGGTAATGACGATTGCTTTGAGATGTGTGGACATTTGGATTTGTTATACTGCCATGCTTTTCATAGAATAATGAAATAAAAACTTGAATTAAATAAAAGCAATTGCTATGCTGTATAAGTATGCAACACAATAATACAATACAGATACAACATATATACAATAAAACATATAATTACAACAAAAGGACATATTGAGGATAATACAACAAATAAAAAAATTGGCTGCCAAATGTACGGGTTACCTAATGGTTGTAATTTACAGATCTACAATAAACCGCATCTACACAGGGTGCAAAACATGTGCATCATTGGCTCCCCACATCATTGGTTTTGAGAGGCAAATGTGCAATTGTACATTGGTACCTGTTCACTTTGGGCATCATTCAGACTCCATAAAGTTACGTGGATCTTCAGTGGTTTGACATATAGAACTAGTTGTATAAGACTAGCAATGCTCGTTGCTGCTGGACCCTGGACTGGTACCTTGACTTGTGGTGTCAATTTATTGGTCTATGTATTTTGGATATGATTACTTTTTTGGTTAGTAAAATGGGCAAAAGCAAACTTTATAAATAGCCTACTTCTATGAATACAAAACTGCACAACTAAGAGATTCACAAAAAAATCATGCATATATTTATTTATATGTTTACAGTTCGCTCTTATAGGCCAGGCCCCCCAGGGTCCACAATGACAATGTGTGAATGAGCATTGTAAGCTATTCACATGGTCAAAAGTAAACATGGAGGCATGGAATAGAAGTAGGATAGGTACAGAAATGTCCATGAATATGTACTGTCTCATATGTACAAGTCATGTGCATGAACACAGGTCAGACTAGTGCAATCAGGGCAGGTTTACAGAGTATTCAGATCATAGGAACAGAGAAAAACAGTTCAGAGCAGTTCATAGAGGCCCCGCTCCCTCCTAGGGGTGAGGCTGGGGCCACTGTGGATGGAAGCATTGTGTAGCTGGATGACCATTGACGTAAATGAGTGCTTGAAACTCTCCTTGGTACACCTTTGAAGAATGAGCCAGAGGCTAAATGTACTCTGTAGCTGTGTAAGCTCATTGTAGAGGGGGAGAGAGGGATTGTGCAAGATAGAGCTGAGTTTGGAACTCATCCTACCTTCTTCCAATGAATCCAAGGTGTCCAGGCTTGGCCCTATGACAGAGCTAACCTTTCTACCACTTTGTTGAGCCTGCCTGCGTCCCCCAGCTTGATGCTTCCTCCCCAGCACACAACAGCAAACAATAGTACGCTGGCACTGAATGGCAGAAGATGCGGGGTAGACAGCAGAAGATTTATATACTTCCAAGGACAATTCATAATAAGTGCAGTCAATGAAAGATTAGCCCATGTGCTCCACTTTAGTGTTTCTATGTCAAATAAATCCCATGTATCATTGAGGCCTCCATGGTGTCCTTCGTATGAGAGCCCTGTAGTTCTGTTATCACATAATGTTCCCATGTTGTTGGTCATAGGGACGAGGGAGAGGGAGGAAGGAACATGGCTACCATAGAACTGACATGGATAGAGAGGGCATTCCTAATGAAATCAACATTTCTGAAAGCTCATCTGGCTGGTATACTTAAGATGGCAGCATTTGCTTGTCATTGAAATACAGATTTGTGCTCATGAAAAAACACCTGATGTCTTGTAATGGCAAGGAAATTATTTTACCAAGCATTCCAGTGGCAGTTGTGATGAACAATCTGACTTTGAATCTCACAGACTTTCCACTCCTGAAACTCATTTCTATGACAATATTTGGCTTGGTTCAAAAAATGAGATATTCACCATTTGAAAAAAGAATGACAATGATGGCACTACCTTACATCAAATTAAATAAAATGATGGTTTAAAGGACAGTAGGTTACTATTCGTCCTTTAGTGACACAATGACAACATTTGAACAGACTACAAACAAACTCATAATTCACTGGGGATTGGCCTTTCTATCTGTTATAATTCTGTGTTCTATGCTACAAACAACATATGGAGTATGCAACCAGTTTCCTCTCTAAAGGAGTTCAACAGTGCTCTTATTTTTATAATGATTTGTTGCTCTGGGTCAGAGAAGTGATGGGAAGGCTGCTTGCAATAAATTAAATGGCATCGCTATCTACTAATAACATAATGATGCATCATTCTACTGCTCTGTGGTAAATGTTAGTAATGGAGAGTCAATCGCTCTCTCTCTCTTTCACACACACACACACACACACACACATCCATGTATTCCACACAGGGGTTTAGTAGAACGAGTTTGGGTACTAGGATAGTATTAGATTGAACAGCCGTATGTATTTAGCACATTGTGTACCAGAGTCAAATAAAGCATGCTAATCTGGCCCTGCCAGTCACAGTGGAGCTGAAGCAGAGAGCAGGAGGCTCTATCTCTGATCTCCACGCACAAACACACATAAACAAGCGGACACACACATGCACAAATACATGTGCACACATATAAACACATGCGCACACACGATGCAGTCAGCTGGAAAATTGTTTGGTGTTGATTTAGCATGTGTGTGAGGAGAGACGGGGGGTAGACAGACTGACAGAGAGAGTGACAGAGAGACAGTGTGAGAGAGCAAGAGCCGAAATCTGTTTAAATGCTGACAAATCCCTGACACTTGTAAAAAGTAGATAGTCTGTTTCCTTCTTCAAATCTCACAGATGCAGTTTGCCTTTACAGATTATCATGCAATTTTGTTCATGGTTGTACTATGAAAGTGTTTGTATGGATTGTGTTTACAGAGGTTTTACAAATGCACAATAATGTCTCTAAATACAACCAGAAAGGTCCACAAGCCATGCGGATCACTGGTGACACATACTGACCGACCAGTTCTAAATGCAGTCCTCTTACAAGCTCACTGAATTTGTACTGCACTGCTTCTCCACTGCTGAAAAGGAAAATCCGACAGTAGTAATAAATGCAGGTTACAGGATAGAACTACAGGAACTACTTACAGGATATAGGATAGAGGATTTTAACAACATTATTTTTTAACACTGATTTTAACTACTAAAAACACTTCAGGACATCTGCAAAGTTTATGTGCCAGTTTTTATTATTTTATTTTCAGAATTTGGCACCAGACTCGTAATAGGCATTTTTTATCTTCAATGTCAAGCAAAGTGGCAACAACGATGTGAATTTTAAAAGCATAGTGACTTGGATAGTGATTAGGTCTAGGTGTCCTTAGTGATGAATGGGACTTGCTGATGTATAATCCACACCAGATCACTCATCAAAAAGGCCCAGCAGAGGTTGTACTTCCTGCGCCAGCTCAGGAAGTTCAATCTGCCTCAGGAGCTGCTGATCCAATTCTACTCTGCAATCATCCAGTCTGTTCTCTGCACTTCCATCTCTGTCTGGTTTGGATTGGCCACCAAACAGGACAGGAACAGACTACAACGGACAATCAGGACTGCAGAGAAAATCATCAATGCCAACCTGCCCTCCATTCAGGACCTATACTCCTCCAGAGTTAGGAAACGGTAACATCACTGCAGACCCATCACACCCTGGACACAACCTGTTCCAACTCCTGTTCCAGGCGCTACAGATCACTGCACGCCAAAACAACCAGACACAAGAACAGCTTCTTCCCACAGGCCATCATTCTGATGAACACTTAACCAATCATACAATGTCAGATACAATCCATGTGCAATAACCTTGTACCACCAAACATCTACTGTACCTATTAATTCTTAATTATATTGTAGTTTTTTAATATATCATCATTGTCAATACGTTCTAAGCACACTGTATATACTGTATATACTGTAGATACTGTATACATTCATATCCTGTCATATCCATCTACCTCATGTATCTGTACATAGCAGTTAAATGTTTATGCTTATGTC
>OOFE01047574.1:0-15074 GCA_900323365.1 Monocentris japonica
CCACTGAAAGGACCTCTGGAAAGGCTCATTCAAGCTCCCACCCCAGCTCAGCCACAGTACACACTGCTTGAAAGGCAGCATCACATTGGACAAGAGGTTAGGAAAAGAGTAGGGGAGGCCCAAAGCAGACAAGCCAGATATTACAATGACCATAGGAGAGTTGCGCAGTATCCAGTGGGAGATCTGGTCTGAGTTAGGGCTCACCCCCAATCCAAAGCCTCTGAGCACTTTTCATCCAAGCTAGCACCCCGGTGGTCAGGCCCAGCACAGGTGATGAAAAGGCTAGGGCCAGTGAACTATAGGGTTAAATGGCTGAATGACAAGGACAGGCAAGACACTGTGAATGTGATAAATGTCAAACCCTTCTTTAGGGCTTCTCCCCCGATCTGTGACATTGCCTGGGATCTGTGACATTGCCACAAGTGTGAGGAGGAGAGTAATATATTAGATGGTTTAACACTAAAAACCCTTGTAAGGTTAAACCTCCGATTAACTCTATCCCTGCCACCCATGCTTTTACTTTGTTTCCATGTATAGTTTCCTGTTCCTGGTCACCGGGGGCAGCCAGGATGACGGGTGTAGGAAGGTGTGGCCTGGAGAACAAAGGAGAGAGAATTGTTTGGAGAGAAGGGGGGGGGGGGATGCTTCTGGAGGTTGACAGAGGAGCTCTGTAAGTTCTTGGCTGTCTACAGTTGAGAAGAAAAGACATTTGGCTCTTTTTTATGGTGATTCCTCATCCATGTGAATAGTAAAATAATTCAGTGAGTTGAGGACCATGACAATTGAGCTGAGGACTGGAGATCAGCTCTAGGCCAGACTACTAATCCCCAGGTCAACATCCAGTGAGTTTGATTCTTTTGGGACCTTTATCTTTTTTTTGCAATGCATTGATGTTCCTGATTTCTGTTTTTGCATTTTGAAGTGAGGACATATATTCCATTTTTGTTTTTTGGATATTTCACTTAGACTAAGCGAACTGTATAAGGAGGCCTTTTTGGAGTTGGATTAACCTTGCACATTCAAGTGGACATACAATGATTTCCTTGTGTATTTACTTTGTTTTCTTAATAAATTGTTGGGTTAGCATACATTTAAGTTTCCATTTAGTACATACCTTTGTTGCCAACCCAATTTCCTCATTTTAACCAGATCTTAGTAAATAGATCACAGTAGCCCTTGAATGATAATAGTAACTAAGCTTAAAACTTAAGCTGAACGTTATACACCAGTCTACATTATCATCATCAGACCGTTACTGTTTAGGTCAGGCAGTAATTAGATGTATGTAAATAGTTTGGATGGAGTTTGATGGTGCTTATTAATTAATGAAAATAAATACCTGCCATAGCGATGATAGACCCACCAACAGGCATGGAGTGGCTAATCGGGAGAAACGGGAAGATTCCCGGTGGGCTGGGCTGGTTGTTGGGCCACAAGGGCCCGTGACAGGGTCTGTAAACAATAATTTTATAAATGGATCATGTAGGCTGTCGCGTTAGGTCCTTTAAAAAACTATGTTGGTGCCAAAAGTATGTTTATGACTTTTATTCAATATCAACTTTACACAACAGCATGACTAGCTCTGCTTGGACACACACGCCGTGTGACCCCTGAACTCTGAAGAGTGATGACGTAGGACATCACACATAACTTAGATTACACTACAGTGCAGGCTACACTCGCAGAAGCCCAGGAGGTAGAAGATGCGAAAGAAAGAGAAATATAAGTAGTGGAAGATTAAAAACACAAGATGGAGAATCGAAAGAGAAAAGGAGGAGCTGAAAAGGCCAGAATAATGAAAAAAAAAAGCTTTACAAGCTGACGCGGCCAAATGTGCCAAACTCAGCAGCTTGTTTATGTTTAAAATAAGCTTGCGGCTTGAGAGTGAAGGTAACATTACAGAACAAGTGCCAGAAGTTGATGGTGACGATGAGACAGGTATGCTAGCTTAGGCTACAGTGCCAAGATGTCAGGCGTGCAAAACAAAATATAACGTATAATGTTGCCTACAAACCACAATTTAAGTTTAGTGTCAAGGAATTGTGTGGCGTTATGGCATATAATTTATACGATATGAATTAGTGCTTTGTTAAATGCAAAATGGTATATTGCAACGCCACCTAAGTGTGAGACACTTTGTTTATTGTAGTCTCTAAGCAGCAAAGTGGGCTGGTCTCAGGCATGAAACTCCCGGGCTGAAAATGAGTTCCACTCTGGCCCTGCCCACCAATCAGATTCAAGGCTACTCAAAACAAACTGCCTGCTTAAACCACTTACCAATTACTACATCAGCACCGCTAGGATAAACCCTCTCTTATTTCTTAGCCCTGTCACTTACCTTGCTGTGGTCACAGCAAAAAACAGCACGCTGCACATTAGCGAAGGTCCCTGCTCCAGATATGCATGAATTTTACATTTCTATCATAGTAAATCATTAATTAATTAATTAATAATTGGTGCCAAACAAACTCCCAGTATGTTTATGTGATGTGGTTAAACCTAGATCATCACCATCAGGAATTACATCCTTACAGTCAAATTCTGCTGTTTAGTAGCACTGGAATACTGTTACAAAATAAAATGACTAAACTAACTTTAATCTGTCACACTCATGTGTGACAGTTTGCATTTAATTTACTGTTGATCCATTTCATGTCTCAACACACTTAAAATAGCCCATACTTTTGTGAAAAGACCTCATTGCATGATAAGACAAAAATTCACAGCTTTATTCCAGTAAATACATATACACAGATTTAATCACTGACACAATTAAGTAGTTCTATTAAGCTATTAATTCTATTAAGAATTAGATTCTGCAAGGAAGACTGCTGTCTCCGGGCTTTCTCGGCGCACTGAGGCCATGTCCTCGCCAGTCCTTGGATGAAACAGATAAACATGTATGCCTTTGTTGTTGTAAGCGTTAATGATATACAGCTAACCATACATTGGCAATTATTCTGAGATATTTTTAGCAACCTCGAAATTAGCAGCTAATATGAGCAACAAAAGCAAGGTAGGCTAAGTAATTGATAATCTCTACGGAAATTACCACGAGCCGACTAAAAAGCTAGCAGCTCTAGCAGTAAGTGCATTTTCCACAATTACATACCTACTCTTTCCCCCCACTATTAATAAAACACTTTCTGTTTTTTATCACAAACCCATATTTCCCATATTTAAAGTGTCACTACAGAGCCAGGTGCCATAGTTTTAATAATGTTTGATGGCACACAAACCATGTTAGTGAAATAAATACTGTCTGCTTATCAGCACTTTTACAATTTCTTCAGAAAATGTACGTAATCTAGTTTTCATTCATCATTTCCATTTGTTGTCTCATAATGTGGGTGTTGTGAACCCCTTTGAGACCGATTAAGGGCTATACAAATAAACTTGCCTTGTATATGTCATGTATGAAATACTAACCAATGTACTTTGTTTTGTATTCACAGTTTTACATAGTTCCCTAATACAACAGCCTGCCTGTTCCTTGGAGTATTGGTTATGGGAGTGTGTAGTTGGCCGTATAGCTAAAAATACTTTGAGTGCAACACATATTATATACAAGGAATATCAGTCAGTTACATAATGCACATCCTTCCAACTTTCTGATGAAGTTGAGAAGATTGAAAAAATGTTTGAATACCTTGTATTGCCCCTTTAAATACGTCCCGCTGTGCGCAGATGTCCATTTAACTGCACAGTAAACATGCCCAGAGGTTTAACAGCTCTCTTGTTATGTAGCAGTTAATTACGTTGGTCAGAAGGGAGCTTTATTGATCGGCTCAGTTAATTGGTCATTTAACTGTCCAATCCCACATGGCCATTCACCAACACAGCTACTATTACAGTGCAAACAGTTTGTGTGTGAGTGCGAGAGAGAAAGAGAGAGAGAGAGTGAGTAAGGCTACACACAACAACTGCAGGACCCACAATGCACCAACAGCACTAAGAGTGCTGATGTTGACTCAGCCGCAATATTCTGTTTCACAAAGCTTTTGATTCACACATAGATTTACACAAGCACAAAAGATTTGAGTTTTTACTACTGTGGACTAGATTGGAGAACCACATGATTTTTTCCCTGTTTAAACTGTCATGAAAAAGATATGGCAAAGTCTTTCTGTCTTATCTCAATTTCCACCAAAATGTACAAAACAGCTTATCAGGTTTGGTCAAGGTGATAAATTAGTATTATTGTAGGTCACCAAACGATCAGTTTATAGGGATTATTGGCCCTGAATGCTCATGATGTGATTTTTTTTTTTTAAACAAAGAAAACCAATTGACACCCATAGATCTGTACCACAAAAAGTCAATGTCAGATTTTTTTGGTTAAGTTTAAATTGCACTTTAGCCTTGAGCAGCGAGCTATAAATCTGTGTGAATGGAGTAAAAGGTTCTCACAAAGCTAGAAACAAGATGTCATCAAGAGAAACTTTTTTCGCATTTGACAATGAACTGGAGAAACACTTCATATGCACCAATACTCCTGGAAGTGTCCAAAGATCAAAAGAATACCTCAATGCATATGAATAATGATTCAGGGTGGATCTGGGACCCATTATGGCTCCCCATATGACAAGAGTACAGTATCAATATGTTTTAACGAGCCTGGGTTGCAGGAAGAAAGATTTTATTTCTCATTTGGGAATCGATGACGTACTGCACGCCATCCTCTGGCTCTCCCATTTCTTCTTCCTCTCTCCACTGTACATTATTAGCAGAATTGTCATTAAATAATTTAAAGAGATGGAGGTGATATATTTACTATTTACTTTTGCTGCATAATATATCATATATATCATAATTCTGGCTGCTTCCACCACTGTATTTATCTTATCTTATTTATCACCAGTAACTATCAAGTGACTTCAGACCTGTGTGTGTGTGCGTGTGTGACCATGTGTGACCATGTGTGTGGTCATGGCTCATGGCTGTATCAGTTTTCAGCTAAGACAAAATCATTTCATCATTCATCAGGATACTGGGTGTGACAGCCAGACCTGTGTGTGTGTGTGTGTGTGTGTGTGTGTGATTTCATTTCAAGAGATGCAAATCCAGAGAACTAGATGCTGTACTTTCTTCTCTCAGCATCACCGTGATCATACAGTCTACAAGGAAAGAGAGAAAGAGGAAAGGAAAGCTGGGAGGACAAACAGAGAAATACAGAGAGACAAGGGAGAGAGACAGACATGGAGGGGGGGAGGCAGAGAAGGGTAGGAGGTAGTGGTCCCTTTGAGTTCCCATATCACCTATATCAGGTTTTTAACAAAACAAATTATGAAACTGGAGCATGTGGTATGAAATCTGTACTATGATTTGTGATTAGTGAATTATTTAGTAGTCTGAAAGCCTTTCTATCTACGGTAAGGCCTATTGCCAAGGGACTTTGTGATTCACGTAAATATAATACTGCCTAATCCCACTGACAGAACAACTGATATGGAGGGGAGTCTGAAGTCATTGTTGTCATTTCAAGTCCCTTCTTTCACTGCTTAAATATACCTTGATATTTTGAATTTTAGTTTGTTTTTTACTTCACCAGACACTTGTCACATTGTCTATGTGTAGACATCGGTACACTGCATGTACAGATGTTTATGACTATGTTTGTGACAGAATAAGATATTTTCAAAATCAAATTTGCATGCATGTACATTTTCAAGAGGATCTGATATTTATCTTTTGCAGTTTATGTTAGCCATAAATCATAAGCTCAGTCCTGCTCCCTTTTGCTATACAGCCTGGCGATGGGTTTTATTGAAAGAAAAAACATCAAGGAGGCCTAGAAGCACCAAATTTCCAACACTACTACTTAGCAAATCAAGTACAATACCTTATCAAATGGATCCACGCAACCCATCACCACCACCTATGGCTTGATATAGAACAAACCGAATGCCAAGATATAGCAATCACAGACCTACCTTTCCTCAGTGACACAATCGAACACCATAACTGCTTCAAAAACATTGCAATCGCCACAACTCGTGGAAAGCTTGGTGGAAAGTCAATAAAATAAAAAACATTACAATGTCACCCACCGCACAAACACCCATATGGCACAATCCAGACATCACTGCAAATAAATCACCTCTAATAGGCACCAAATGGAAAGAAAAAGGGATTACACACCTCCATCACATTTTTGACCATAACACGTTAACATTCCAACAGCTTATTGACATATATGGCATTGAGAAACAACAATACTTACAATACATCCAATTAAAACATTCAATCAAGGCAAAAATAGCTATCTCTAGCACACACCTGGAACAACCACCACTATTGGACAGTATTAATAAAATTGCAAAATCAAACATAAGGCTAATTCAATACAAGATCATTCACAGAACACATATCACACAGCACAAGATGCACAATGGGATTTACCGGATCAGACATATGCACTCATTGTACACTCAACACAACTGACGACTACTTCCACACACTCTGGCTCTGTCCACCGATACAACATTTCTGGCAAGAAGTAACCACCACACTATCCATATTCCTTGGCTGTAGCATTCCATTAACCCCTTCCGTATGCATACTCGGCGATCTGGATATACTCAACACATGTTCAACACAAATCATAATACCCCTACTTGTGGCCCTAACTATCGCCAAGAAAACAATACTACTAAACTGGAAAAGTAGGAAAAAAATCAACATCTCACAATGGTTGGATCGCCTAACACAGCAGATATCAATGGAACAACAATCAGCTCTACAAAAAAAAAAAAACAACTTTAACACTTCAATAAAATATATTCAACAATTCTCAGATCTATTCTGCTGCCGGTGAGCTAATGCCACAACACAGGTATTTGTAAAATGTACACACACACACACCAATCCCATAACAAAATAATTTCCTCTTCCTCTCATCAGCCCCGATCTCATACCCCCTACATCAACACATAAACTCCCCCATTAACTATCACCAATGCTTTGTTTGTTTGTTTCTCCTTTGTTTTGTTGTGTTCTTGTTTTGTTTGTTTTGTTCGTACTATGTTTACATTTCTCCCCCTGTTAGCTCCTATTAGGTCTATGTTTATTCACTGTTTTGTCTTTTTGTTATTTCCCTCCCTCAGAGAGGTGACATTATCATTATTTTTTTTTTTTGTATCATTACAAGTGTAATTAAAAAGAAGAAAGTTGTCCTCCAAAGAGGGGGGGTGGTGGCGGGCTATAAAAATAAATAAATAAATAAATAATTAAAAAAAAAACCTCATCAAAATCATCTACGGTTGAATGTGAGAGGAATTTGATTTGTTAACCTGTTCCACAGCTTTCTTGACGTTCTCCATTGTGTTGGCGGTGACCAGGGCATGCAGGGGTTCGTCCTCCCCTGGCAGCATCTGTCCATCCTTCCGGCCGACCTTGCCCTCCTTCACAGAGCCTTTACCACGGATCATGATCTTGGCACAGCACTCCTTCTCAATGTTCTTCAGGGTGTTACCACTGTTGAAACGAGGGAAATTGAGAAACTGTGTGCAGTTGAGAAAATGTGACCAATTGTGACGCGATTAATGAGTGACATGAAGTCCAACGTACCGTGGCCCGATCAGCAGGCCAACAAAGTTGATCTCAGGGTATTCGTCCTGGGGGATCATAACTTTGTCATTGACCCTGGTAGCTGGGGGCCTGCAGAAGACAAGTACAAGGAGTACATCAAAGATTATGAAACTACAAGAAGCAGTAGAGCAAGACATAAATACATTATGTTTTGCTCTAAAATGCCCCTTCCTCGCCACATTTAAAAGCTATATTTCAACTGCATCCATTTAAAGCCAAGTGCACAAAAGTAGATAAAAGGGGAAAAAAATAGATCATACTTGTAGTCTGCGGGTGGTTTGAACTCGGGGTTGAGTCCCACCATCTCTGTGATGAGGGAGTGGCGCTCCTCCTCCAGCTTCTTACGTGTGCGATATTCACGGGTGTTCAGCCTCTTGCCCTCGCTGTTGTAGATGGGCTCCGGAGAGGGAGACCTGAAAACGGTGGCAGAAAAAAAAGAGACAAGAAAGCAGTCATCAGCATCATTCTAGAAGTGGTTACTGCGCCAGTGACAAATTACACAGGTTTCCCTATAGCTATCTAAGCCTTTAAGAGTTGGGAATTTGGATTAATAGCAGTGACATGTCTCGGGGAGGGACATGACTCATTTACTCAAGGGAGGCAAGAGACAAAAAAAAAAAAAGGTTACTCTGAAAATTTGGAACTATGGAGAGAAACAAATCTCTTAGCTGGGCTGGCTACGTGACACATGGCCAGTGCAAAAGCAATAAACTCAGATAGAAAAATATGAATTATGTGGGAACTCTGCACTACCATTTTATAGGCCGCATTTATAAAAAAAAAAAAAAAAAAAAAGGGCAACCAAAGCTCTATAGTGGTCATTAAACCAATATATTGGGGCATCCACCACAAGGTAAAAATAAATGGCCATAACTAAACCTGCATACAGGATTGTTGGCCTACTAGAAAGGAAAGTTGGAGGGAGGAACAAAAACAAAAAAGAAAATAAAGCAAAACTCGCAACCCTAAACAGAAACGCTGGCTTTGAGAGTTGCCTGGTGTTGACGTGGCGGAAGAGGTCCGCTGCCTCCCCGTGGATGCTGAAAACCTGTGTCGCTGCGTTAAGGAGGCTCTGTGCTTGAAAAAGGGTTAGGTTGACGTGGGGTAATTTGGGTTAGAGAAAAGGAATTAAGATTAGATGTCCACCTTTTCCTACGCTCTCCCCGTCAGAGAGCCACATTTGTGACCATTTGATAATTCAAGAGAGGAAGAGTAGGGAGGAAAAAAAAAAAAAAAAAGAGGTCTTTTCATTTTAAGCTTGAACCTTCCAACGGTGACAACCTGAAACACCCTTGGTCGTTTGGTTCACGTTAGAGCGAGGGGGATGTGTGATTTATAAGAGTCCAGGAATCAAATTTTTTTTGTTTTGTCGCTGTGGAAATGTCTGATTAAGATTATGATGAGAGAAACTATACCATGTACAGACGACAGGGACTCTAGCTAGCAAGAGATAAAATCTCAACACACTGAGCAATGGCATTTCCTGCGGGAATAGATCCTTATGGAGACTATGTGGTGAGGTGGCCATTGCTTTTCCAGAAACACAGGATTTGGGCCGTTTTCTTCGGTCCACATGGAAAACTGGAAACACCCTCTCATGTCGCAATGTTGGAAGCCACATTATGGGAAAACCATAAATGACCATGGAAAACATCTAACGAGT
The DNA here is from genome assembly GCA_900323365.1 of Monocentris japonica. Lineage (NCBI taxonomy): Eukaryota > Metazoa > Chordata > Actinopteri > Trachichthyiformes > Monocentridae > Monocentris > Monocentris japonica. The sequence continues at coordinate 9,254 of OOFE01047574.1, forward strand.
ATTAATTTGTAAAGTCTCAGGTGAAGCCTATTAATTGAATTTAAGTTTCCCTAAATGCAAAGTCACTAAAATATCTCTTAACTGAAATAAGACAAAATAACCATTGATAGGACTTTTAAAAGTATCTGCTCAATCTTTGTTTATGAATTAAGAACATGACTTTTCCCAAAAAACTAAAACTCAACAGCTAACAAGGTTAAATATTCACTTATGTAGAGTCAGAAGTATTGACCCAAACCTGCTTTAGAGTTGAGAAAAAGAAAACCTTCATACATTAATAATGCATCATTAATACTGCATTCACACGCACCACTCAACATCAAACATAATAAAAGCACTCAAGGTGAAACGTAACCAAGATGCATACTGACTAAGAAACTACATTTGAGACAGTAACTCTAGCAAACTGGAAAGTTGGCAAGTAAATTGAAAAAAGTAAACCAATGAAACAGGTCTTTAAGACAATTGCAACAACGTTTTGGTTCCGGCACTGGAATTTCAAATCACTTGCCAAATTGTTTCAGTTGAAAGACATCTAAACTCAAATAAGTTGGCCCGTATACCTAAACCTGTCAGACATACCTTCATCACCACCCTAATGTTAAGAAAATGCCAAACAGTAATGACAATATGTCCATAGGCTTACTTTAATTTAAAATTAATTTAACAATGCCAACTCAAAATAAGCTGACAAAGCATATAATAACCGAGCAATCTACCAGTTGGAAAAAAATCAAGTAGAGGTACTAGTGATGGATTGAGCAGTGTGAGGACTAGTCATTTATCAATATACATTTAATCTAGGACTAGGTTTTGTCTATGTACAAAAACCTGGGCCAAAAGGTTCTAAATAATATGGCCCTTCCACTAGATATCTAGCTAAGAGCTAGCAGTGCCAGCTAATTCTAGTGCACCATCTGAAATTTAGACTAAGAACCACTAATACACTGAAAAAAAGAAAAAAAAAAAATCAACATTTGTCTTCAAAAGAAACGTCAAGAAGGTAGAGAAAGTGTTACTGTTCGTGGGTTTAATCTTTTTCCGACCTGTCCTCAGGGTTAACAGGGATTCCCAGGTCTCCTGTACGCAGTTTACGAGTCAGGTCTTCGATCTGCAGTTGGACTGGAAGAATTCAGGTTAGGAAAGAAAAACAAGGATGGAGAGAAATGTGGTTACCACAACAACATCAGGGAGACGGTGCCCCTTCACATTAGAGCACTGTCTCATTCATTACTGAGGCAAAGACATTATTACAGCAAATGATGAGGCCGTTAAAATTAAGAACAAGGGGAGATAAAAAAAAGGAACACCTCATCATCGAAGAATAACTAGAATGTGAAACATGACCTTTTTGGGGAAATCAAGAGGAACAAATTAACCAATATGAATTACACATTATAGAGGCAATAACAAGCCTTAACTTTCAGAGGGCTCAAAGGCTCCTGATCAATTCAATTACATAAGACTAACCAACTTTTTCCCAGACATGATGAAACATATGAGGTCTATTAGTTTTCATGGTTCAATAATAAAACAGGTGATCACAGTCACTGTTTGCACTCTGTAGATCAAAAGTGGGGGGGCTGCATTTACACTAAAGCAATTATCTTACATTCAGAAGGGAATGAGAAAGAAATCACTCATCTCATGCACATTATAAAATTTAGAATGAAAAAAGATACGTCCCCTCTCCCCCCTCCCCACAACACAGAAATTCACTGGTCACTGCAATGATTACTCTGGATTCACTGAGATGAATACAAGCCCCTGTGAATTGTGGTTCACAGCGATTTCATCTTTAAGCGTTTCCCTTGGACTGTTTTAGGGTTTCTACTGAATGAGCAAAAGGAAAAGATAAGTGTGACAACAGAAGGTAGGCACAAATGAATGTTTACATACCAAGGAAGACCAACCATTAACAATGAGTGAACAACATCAATAACAAGTTCAGTTATTGACAAAGGATTTAGCTGCTTCAAAACACCCTGATGAGGGCCTATGAAGGCAGTATGTCGGTGCTACACTGCTGCTGGAAGGCATTTCAGAGGATTGGTGTTATTTGAGGAGTGGTTTTATAACAAGTCAACCTAAAGGCAAGGCTAAACAATAACCAGGTGTTTTCCCACTTTGTGGCAATTTAAAATAAACGTCCACAGCATTGTAAAGGATTTGCCACCTGAATAATTGAAATCGGCCATGTCAGACTGATTTCTTTTGCCGTTAAAGCAGCATTGATCACACTTAAAAAACAAGCGTAATTTAGCATGTTAGAAGGACAGTATGAGTAGCCCCTCCATGCAAGGGAACAATACTGATGATGTATAGGGGGAACAGGCAAGACAAGTGAGTGACCTACGACTTGGGACAATTATCAGCAAGCAGTGGCGTCTAATTGTCTATCTGCATCTCCTCTTGCTAATGGGTGCCCAATGGTATGCAAAACCTGAGGCCACAGAAACACTCGCCACAGCAGAACCACTTTACCTCCGTTAGAGAGAAATAACCGTCATTAACACTTAGCATGAACAATCTGATTGCTGAATTTCAACAATAGAAGCAAAGAATGATAAGAGTGCTGATTGCTAGCAGCTTAAATGTTATCCAGGAAACAGGAAAGGTGGTGGTAAGATTGTATACTTAAATTTCCTCTTATGTTGTGGATACTTTAAGGGCGCTCTAATTGTTGGGAATTCAGCAAACATGACCTATTTGTAAAACTGTAATACAGGTATGCACAATATAGGGAAACCAGAACCTCTCACACAGATCTGATTAAAAAGACAACTCTATAGAAGACATTACATTCTTGGTTCAACAGACACACTGGAAGTCAATTTACCTATATAGGCTCTCTCCTGATCCCGGGTCAGTCCAGGGGGAATAACAGTGGGCATGCCGGGTATGACAGTCTTCTGATCGGGCGTCTCGCTGCTCCAACGACTCCTCTTCCTTGATTTCTTCTGGCCGAAATCTGCCAGGGAAATCGAAATGTGCTAAGCTAACTTGACTACAACTTCACTGCGTGCCGTTCTCTGCTGTATGGAGAACGTCCCGCCAGACGTCATCCAAAGACCTAGCAATTTATCGCAACCTTGTTTATCAGGATTAGTGTATCATAAAATACTCATGCAGTGACTTAAAGTCTTTTCTGCATCATTGGAAGCCATTGCTTTCCATTCGGTATCAATATAACAATGCACCAAGAAGCACTCGTTCCAATAAAATATCATTTTTTAAAAGTGGTCGTTGCCGCCCACCTAGGGGTATTTCGGTGCAAGAACATTGTGAGAGTAACAGCCGAACTGAATGCTCTTTGAATAATTACTGTATATTGGATCATATGTATGTCTAATTGAAAAGCGGACCGTGGCGAATCGGAAAAGGTAACGTTATTGAGCCACATGAATGGCGTTTGACGTAACATTTTCTCACTAACACAATAATAGCGGCGCTAAGTTACCTTGACTAACGCCTCGGCGTAAACGCAACATTTCGCAAACACCAATAGCCATAATATAATAATTTAACAACTCCGGTATAAATTCTAAAACTGGTGTAGGATAAGTAACGTTAACATGGAATAAGGCTATCTTCTCAACTAACAATTAAGCTTCCAGCTTGGACGTCTCCACTTTCCTGCAAGGCCGGAGGCTGATGTCGGGCCTTTAATCTACGTTATTTAGTCACGTTATCTGGCTAGCTCTTGTTGCTATGTTAGCTCATACAGCTACACCAGCTGTTGTAATGGTAGCCAGCAGATGCTTGGTTACCTGTTTTGACCATCCCGGCACCTGGAGCTGGTTGTTGAGCCGGAGTAGGAAATCCTGCCCCGGCATTAAACTGAAGTGACGGTGGAAAAGAGACGTTTGGCATCGGAGGCTGGAAACCCTGCAACGAGGGAAAGGCTACGGGCGGCCCTGGCGTTGGCATCAGACCATTCCCCGCACCAGGCCCGGAGTCAAATCCTCGTTTAGCGCCAATACTGGGGTGCAGCTTCCCCAAAGGGGTTGCATTAGCTCCCGTGGCCATTTGCAGCAGGCTAAGACCAAACGTGTCTTTCGAAAAAAATAAGTATATATCTAGTGAAATATGAACACTCAGTTAGTACACTGTCTCCTCCGCTCGCACGGTGCTATCATCAAAATGGCGCCCACCAGAAAACCACAAAGGTTGATCCGCTGCAGTATGACGCTCTCCTATTGGACAAGCTAAGCACCCGCCCCCAAAGGGCGTCTTCAATTTGAAGGAGAAAGGGTTTTCTCTGTCGCCATGCTTTAAATTTGTTGAAAGCTGATTGGACCACTCGATTGTCTATCCCGTTAGGTCTCCTTTTAACCTTTTATCAACCTCTGACCCCATCCCTTTCTACGAACGTTATGGTACCAGAAATACTGTGACCTTTCCATTTTGTAAATAGTTTCACTCACATACTAGTATGGAATTATTGCCTTTAATGAAACTATGGCTTTGTTCCTGCTATTCTAAGTCTCGTAGTTACAGTACACAAGAGAAGAACTGGCTCCACATTAGTGGCAGTCGTAAATTCACTACAGCCTAAATATGTAGTTATTGGACCGTGTGCTCTTAATGTGCTGCAACAACAAAAAAAAACCCCACCAAGAACACCCTACTATAAAAATGTGTTTATTCCAATGAGTGATATATGAAAGAGAAAAACATAGATTTGTCCATCATGTATGTTAATACTGCTATACTATTGAAAGTGGTGTTATGCATACTTTCTGAGGTATGCCTTGCACCATACCTGTACTGCATGTGAGGTCCTTGTCCCTGTACCATGTGTCGCTACATACTGTGAAACTCCACATCAAGTTGTTGCTAACGTCACCAAGACAAATGGCATGTCTCACCCTAATGGGTTAGGCACTGCTATCCTATCTAGAAACAAAGATACATGTTTCAGTCAGGCATGACACATGTTCCCTAGGCATGCTGGTTTGCAGGCTATTAAAGAGCCTGCCAGACATATACATACAGGGGGTGTGGAGTCTGATACTGATACTGTGTCCTTCCCTCGCTATTTGTTTCACCATTTTTCTCACACATCTACTGTCAATTTCAATCAATGGAGCAAATACTTCACCTTTTGGTAGCAGGATTACATGAGTGAAAATGTATAACAGTCAGTGTTTCCAATTAATGTCTGACGGTCAGCTTCATCAATTTACAGTGCATTCAGAAAGTATTCAGACCCCTTCACTTTTTCACATTTTGTTATGTTGCAGCCTTCTGCTAAAATTGTTTAAATTCATTTTTTCCCTCATCAATCTACACTCAATACCCCATAATGACAAAGAGAAAACAGAATTTTAGAAATTTTTACAAATTTATTAAAAAGGAAAAACTGAAATATCACATTGACATAAGTATTCAGACCCTTTGCTATGACACTTGAAATTTAGCCCTGGTGCCTCCCATTTCTCTTGATCATCTTTGAGATGTTTCTACACCTTCATTGGAGTCCACCTGTGGTAAATTCATTTGATTGGACATGATTTGGAAAGGCACACACCTGTCTATATAAGGTCTCACAGCTGACAATGCATATCAGAGCAAAAACCAAACCATGTCGAAGGAACTGCCTGCAGAGCTCAGAGACAGGATTGTGTCAAGGCACAGATCTGGGGAAGGCTACAAAAAAATTTCTGCTGCATTGAAGGTTCCCAAGAGCACAGTGGCCTCCATAATTCTTAAATGGAAGAAGTTTGGAACAACCAGGACCCTTCCTAGAGCTGGCCGCCCGGCCAAACTGAGCAATCGAGGGAGAAGGGCCTTGGTAAGAGAGGTGACCAAGAATCCT
>OOFE01047575.1:6079-21072 GCA_900323365.1 Monocentris japonica
CGCATGTCTGTTCCTGTGTCAGGGAGTGTGAAGGCTGTATGATTTCTACTCAGGGAAGCTCTTCTCTTCCCAGGTCTGTTCAGGCATTAGCAATAAGGTGAATTCATACAAGAGAAGAATCAGCCTGCTGCTGCCAAGCATGAAAGATGGTTGATGAATCAACTTTATTTGGCACTAACACACATATATGCATGCAGTGAATTTGTTTCTTCATGTACCTCTGACTAGATACACACACATCACCCCACACACATTTCCAGGTCAGAGGACAGTGCAGGTGTCAGCATGCCTGGAGCAGTTGGGGGTTAGGTGTCTTGCTCAAGGGCACTTTGGCAGTGTTGGTGGGCACTGTAGCTGTGGCACCAGTCATTTTTTCAATCACCAGCTCACAGCTGGAATAAACCCTCCTGGTGGTGCCAGGGATTGAACCAGCAACCCTCCGGTGATGGGTCGGTCTCTCTAACCGCTAGGCCAACCTGCTATTCACAATGCAAACATAGCGATCAAGTCATTTAATCTAGTATTGACTAGTAAAATCTTCTTTTTTAAACAAGTGAAAAAAAGAAGATGGTTTCAGAGCAAATCAACTTGTTTCAATAATTGTACACCTTTGAGTCATTCTGCTTGTCAACCTGTGAGTCTGTCTGTCAAGATGTGAGCAAAGTAAGCCGGTTTTGCAGACAAATGCTGTGCCTGCATCTATTGACTCATTTGTCTGCACCCCGTGCTCTCTTTCTCTCTATAGAAGCCTGGCAGTAGCAGAAATAACAACCAGTTCAGATGGCAGAGGGACCTTAGAGTCTGTATTAAGACCATAGCTGATACAGTAGTTGCTTTCTTTCAGTCTCAGTATTATGTTTCATTGATCCCCACTCGGCTTGATGGGGAAACACTATGAATCACTGTTTGCTATGAAGTCATAATGCCTGCCTTTAGACTGTATCCTTTGGTGAAACTCTCTTCTCCAGACCAGACTGAGGGTTAATCAGTGGTCAGTGCTCTGGAGTTCCTCGAGCCAATGGGTTTATGGCACTGATAACCTCATGCATGCCCCTTTGGTCATAGAATAAACATGTTTTAAACCCAGCCCCCCACTCCCCAACCCCACCCACTCACAGACACACACATGCAAGCTTTCAAACCCATGTGCATACACGTGCATGCAGACATGTACACACACTCACTAACACTATCAGCATGTCTTGCCCAAATGTTTTACTACCACTGAGTCTGAGCAGATAAAGGCTGATTTGAATAGAATGGGACAGAATGGTATCCATGAGCAAGTTTAGACTGAAAGATGTCTTTTAGCAGACCTGTTGAAATGGACTCCAAATAGCAATGTTCTATTAAGGAACAGTGTCTTTCTTTGAGAGGTCTCATTAGAATTAAGTCTTTGAGTAAGTTTGTAAGAATGGGGTCTTTTGAGTGGTATGAACAAGAATGGAGGCTTTGAATGGATGCAGTCCATGAATGGTTAAATGGGGATGCAGTGTTTGAATGGCCTGGTCAGAATGGAGGCTTTGTGCTGTTGGTCCAGATCTCCTGAGATAAGGCAGACCTGGAGTCCAGGCTCTGTTGGCCTCTGTAAATGAGCACCGGGCAAAGGACTGGAAGCTTCAACTCCTACCTAATCACTGTGGCACATCATAGCATAGCATACAGTAGCATAGTGGCACTTTAGTTGTGTGTGAGCATAGGACATGCAGTTGCCTGAATACAATACCTGAATTGCCACCTCTAGGCTCAGTCAGACATTAGCAGGTTGGAGGAAGTGCTACTGAACCGGGAGGGGTCAGGTAATTGTCCCTTCATGGGAAGGATAAGAGTAGTTGGATAGGCAGGGAGGGTGGGGTGGAGAGCTACACTGTAGCTTTTGTCTACAGGGAAAGTAACCTGAGGTTGCAAAAGGAAGAACCTCATAGTCACTGAGTGACATCCTGCAGGCTGTAGAGCACCTGCAGTGTCAAAGAGAGTGAGAGAGTGATCGTTGAGGGGGGGGAAAGGTAGAGTCAGAATGATTGTGAAATAGTTACAATGAAACCTGGACAGAGCTGCATGGAGCAAGTCTTGCAGGAGAGGAGTGGAGGAGATGTGCGCATGAAGAGGAGTAGGCAAGAGAGAGACTGGGACAGCAGGATGCGAGGAGAGGAGATGGCTGATTCAGGCTTCCTAATGGAGGAGGATGTGGAAGTTGAGTTAGACTCTGGGTGTTGCATGGAGGGGGAGTCAGACCTGAGTCTAGCAGGGCAGGTGAGTGCAGACTCAGATGAACAACCAGAGGAAGAGGAGTTGGACTGGCCAGCGGTTACAGGACACATAGATGCCCTGTCTAGTGAGGAACAAATAGAGGGAATGATGGGACGAGGGGGAGATGGAGAGAGTCAAATACAGGAGGAAGATGAGAGGGAGGCTGAATCAGGGTCAGTGAAGGATGGAGAGACCGAGGTAGAGAGACATGTAGTGATGGGTGGGGAGGATGTGGAGGGCAAAGAAGAAGAGATGGAGGGAGCGTTGAAGGTGTGTTTGCGGCCAATAGAGGAAAGTGGGGGCTATATACGGATCTCTCTGGAGGAGGTGGAAAGATACTACAAATTTTCACGCTGCTGCCACTGGCTGTACAGTAGGTGTCAGAACTTTCAGATTTTTTCCTCTCATCTTTTTTTTCTTTATACATCACAATCCGTATGCTTTCTCTGCCACCGTCTTTCTCTCAGAGTGTATGATTAATTCTACCCACGTTCAATACTACTATAATATTATTTCTTCTTGTTCGTATTTAGCTAATTTTGGTGGATATTTTCATCTCTCTATTATACTAATCTGCCTTTAAGCCAAGGTTCCCCACTTCACTTGTCTTCTTCCACTTGTGTTAAACTCTCCTCTACCTTTGGTCTCAACTAGTGTTTGCTTTTCTGCCATAGGGACATACAGTATTTGCATATTGCTTCTCTGTTGCCACAGTGTAAATTTGTCTGTGCAGTTTCACCCCGACACCTGGTTATTATCACATCTACCGCAGGTGGTAAGCCAAATTTATGGTAAAATCTAACCTTGCAGAAGCCAGAAGATTACATTTTCCTGCTTTTTTCCTGTTTTTATGTTTTTATGGTCATGATCATATCCCTGTTCATAGCCAATCTAATTTCTTTGTAGAGAGCTAATAATAATAATAATAACAACAACAACAACAACAACAACAATAATAATAATAATAAGAAGAAGAAAACAGGGCAGAACAGCAGATCTAACTGAATGAGCTATTTTTAGATCCTGAACTGAAAAGAATTCAATCAGCTTTCCAGTCCTTTCTTTCTGGCATGATATAAGGCTTTTTTTGAAGCCCTGCTTAATCTGAGTCAGTAGTGGCAGGCGGTCCAGGTATGTGGCTGTGACCCACTAACGTTTGACTCCTCACCCACAAACGTGAGCATGAGTGGACACTAATCCCTGTTGTTAAGCCTTTTAAAGAACATTAGTGCCTTACGAAGCAGGTGGTGTGTGTGTGCGTCGTGTGTGTGTGATGCTGGAGTGACTTTACAGTCACTAAAGATATCTCTCCATGTCTGCATACATGTGTGTATATGTGTATCCTTGCATGTGTGTGTCATTAGGCTATGTTTGTATAGCAGAGAAAGGTGAAACTGTCTGTTTCATTGTGTGGTCGGAATAGCATAGATTTTTGTATTGTCTAATTATCAACTGTTTAATGGAACACAAACAAATATGCACACACACACATTAATCTGAGCCCTTGTTGGCGGTGACCTGCATAGTTTGATTGTTTGGATTCCTGTTGGGAGGATGTGGTTTGTGTGTCCTAGCATTTCTTTGGCTGGGCTATCCATAGAGTGAGGTCCTTTTAGACCACCTCAGAGACAATAAGATCTGCATTCATAAATAAACTTGTTTTGTTACATATACTTCCTTGTGTCTCATTCAGTCTTTGTGACATCATCGATACTTGGGGTCAAGAAACAAAGACAGCAAAAGAGAGATCAGGACAGAAGCTGGAGTGGTTTCACTGTCTGTCATTTTGTGGGAAATAGTATCTGATATGGTTGGCCTATCCATTTCCATTTAGACGGCCAGAGCCTTGGGCCCTTAGCGATTGGACAATACTGTGTGAATCGGGTTAAGGAAAAGAAAAAATGGAAGTATAGAAAGAAGTAAAAAGAAAAGTAGGAAGTAGGAAGAATGAAGGGGACAATGTGAAGAACAGTGTTAAGAAAAATTATTGGATGTATCTAAAAAGACAGTTAGGGTATATTACTTTCTAACTGATACCTTTTAGGCAGGTATTTCTCACTACGGGAAATAGAATTGCTGCTCCCCAGCAACACAGTGGAAGTGTTGGTGAGTGAGTGAATGGGGTGTGGTGGGCAGTTTAATTTGATATGTGTGGGAGTTGCTGGGGGCAAGGTGTGGCTAAGTGAGGTTGGGCAGGGCAGTGGAAACTGATGGAGGTTTCTATGTGAACTTGAGTCTGTGAGGACCGTGTGAGCACCTCTGAGCACTCTGCAGGTAGCTAGACACTTTGAACCTTTGTGTCCAATCACCTCAGGCAATAAGTTTCATTATTAACTAGGTAGCAACTGTCTCACCAAGTTGCAACAGCACAGAGATGTCCATTTATCTAGGTTGATTTCCTCCTGCCTGACTTCTGTTGTGGAGCCATTCTAGTGTGCACACCCCTGCTTGAGGTTGGTTTTCACATTTGAAAGCAAAGATGAAAGGGAAACTGTGTCTTGGATGACATCTATGGAGATCAAACAGTCGTTTGTAATCAATATCTGTAAACTATAAATGTCACTGGACATATTATTATATATATAATATATGATTCAGTTAGTAGAGTGAAAGGCTGATACAGGGTGGAGTACCCACTGCCCCATAGCTATCCCAGGGAGAGTAGTAGGGACAAGACTGTGAGGATCAGACACCTGATATCATTTACTTGAAGACAAAAAAATTCAGTGGTTTTGTTATGCTGAATACTTAAGATTAAGTACTGTATATGTGACTCTCATAGTCTAGGCATTTAGACCTATTATGGATGGCTGCATTTTCCATGTTAGTGGTATATTGATTTACAAAGGATGAACAAGTATGACCTTTACCACATCAAAAACAAAAACGAGGAAATAGATTGCTGTTAACAATAGATAAGTGAGATTGAATATCCCTTTATGTTATGTTAAGTTAACAAGGTGTTGATTTTAGATTGGGGCTAGTGCAGTCTTAGTTCTCTGCCTTAGCGTAGGGTGGTGTGTGCGTGTGTGTGTGTGTGTGTGTGTGTGTGTGTGTGTGTGTGTGCGCATGTGAAGATTCCTGGACATGGTAGATTAGTGTAATCTATGCTTCAACCAGAGGTCTCCTGCTGTCACGCCAACTGCTGAAGCATATGTGTTGTGGCGTCCGTGATGTCATGAAGCTTGCAAAGGCACAAGTGTTACTTTCTTTGTGACGTCACAAAGCAGCATTCTCTCTGAGGGTATTGTCTACTCTTCTCATAGTGATCCCATAAACCTTTGTGCTGGAAGTACATTGTTCTTTCTGATGTCACAAGCCTTTTGCATTCTGCACAGGGATTATTATTGAAATACCTCTGTGATGCTGCAGTTGATATAAAAAGCCTCACAAAATGCTTTTTTAACCTATTGAAAGTTACATTACATTTTCCATTCACAGTGACAACCTTCTTTTAATGACACTGCTTGAACAGATTATCCAGAAATAAAAGAGGCAGGCTGATGGAAAGTGAGTACAATAAAAAACAATAAAAAAACAATAAAAAACACTAAATCACAAAATAACTGTTGGAATACATTGAACATCACAGATTGATGATATATAATAGTGTAGGAGTATCTGAGGGTGGGCTGTGATGGATGTTGATTTGACATAACAGTCATGGCACCAGCTGGATAGGGGGAAGGAAAGGTTTAAAGATCAACCAGACAGGAGACAGAAATACCAGACACAGATGAATGAAAGCTGTCCCCAAACAGTTTCAGTTTATGATAAGTGTGCACGTGTGTGTGCGTTCGCACGCGTGCGCGTGTGTGTGTGTGTCATTTGTGTTGTGTGTAAGAGAGAGAAAGGGCAGTGTCTGAGTAGTGATATCCTGAGGCCAAGGCTGTCACCTGATAGGTCCCTGTTAAACAAAGAGGCTTTTTGGTTTGTTTGAACTGGAGTCAGAGGAGGGACAAAGTAAAGGGGTGGTACCTGTAAAGAGACAGACATAGGCGAGTTGAAAAACTGAGTGGAAAAGAGGGGGAGGACATGCATAATGATAAGGGGAAATGACTAATGTGATAGACAGAGATCAAGAGGACCTATGTCATATTTGGCATATCGTACATGGCTAAGATTGTCATCCATACAATTATTTGAGGGAGCTCTAATGAGTATGAGGCCAGACTAGGTGGGTCTGCCCTGGGCTGGGTCTGAGCCCAGTGTCACTGCTCTTCCAGGACATCATCGCTCTCTGGCTGGAGTGCCCACACGGGACAGGTACTGTGCCATACAGGACAGGTTATTGGGATAGACGGCATTAGTGTGTATTTGTCTTTGTCTTTCTTGTTGGTACATGTCTTTGTATCTTTATGTTTTCTTGAGACTATGTTTTCTCTATGTTTCACTGTTTTGTTTAAGTGTCTCTTTGTATTTACCAAGCTAAGTTTTATAATCATTTATTGTGAGCAGTGTACAGTGTACAACAACATAAAAGAACACAGTTATGCCTTTTCCAGCGTGGCAAACGTGTGTTGACGCAGCATAGAGTGCCACAGGAAAAAATGGAGCAAACAAAGTCAGAGAAAGATGAAAAGTCAACATTGTTCTTTCTGTTACTACGTCTTACCTCTCCAGGTCATTGTGGTTTACATTGCAATCCTGTTTGCGTGGTAGCATTTGTGACTGTGAAAAACTCTCTTCCCTTCATCGCCCAACCTTTGGTCACCGTATGCTCCTCTCCATCATTCTTTGCCAAGCTCTTCCATCTCTACCCTTATTCTCCCATCCCCCACCTACTTTACTGATGTATGATGATGCAGTTTGTGGGTGCTACGGAGGTTCCCATGCATGACTAAGCTAACAGGCCTTTGCTTTTGCACTAGCATAAGAACTGCTATGTGTAACCACAGCTCTCTAGCCCTAGCCCTGGTATCCTGGTGAGAACCAAGTTCTACTAAATAATTCAAAATACATCGACGGGGAGACAGGGGAAAGTATGAAAGAATACAAAAAGCCAGTGCTTCAAGTTTTTCCATGACGTTGAACTATATCAGGTCTGTCTGAAACTACAATTGAGATGCGGTCCTGATAAAAAACCTTGAGAGTTCATGACATCTAGAGAACCCAACTTGGCTGAAACCAGACATTAAATATGTAGGCATCTAAGGTAAGGCTGATCACTCAGTAACTGAAGGATTGCTATTTAGATGCTGACATTTCCCAATACTGTTGAGGTGCCCTGATAAAGGGCCCCTAAACCATGTGCCTAGATACCAACTTGTCTACATACCAACCAAGGATTGATATTGAAAATTAGTTAACATTAGCTTCATGCTGCAGTATAGACCACAATGTAACTGCCTCTGTTTATTGACCTCTGGCAGCTACTTGACAAAAACGTCACTGTGTTTTGTGTTTTGTTTTGTTTTGTTTTGAATGCCAAATGACCTGGAAATGACCTTGAATTGTATTTGTCCCTGTAAAAGTAAAGGATGTATATGTTTATGTTCCTGTGTAGATGGAGTAAGGGTTAGAGTAAGAGAGACAGAGAGAGTAGTAGTAGCAGTAATCCTATAGCAAAGAGGTCTGCTTTGGCAACCTTCCTGTATCGATCTGCTCTGTGCTGCTGTTTCAAGAATATTGAACTTTGGCCAGTTTTTCATTTAACAGGCAATATTGAAAAATGTCTTTAATTAAAGTAGAAGTAAATACAGCATGCGTGTGTAATATTATAATGTCATAATAAGGCATGTATCACCTGACCAAATAGCTCATAACCACCTGACTAATCTCCCCCTTGGTTCTCTGCTGCCCAACCTCCACATTTTCCTCCTGTTTTAACCCCGATCTGCACCTCCTAGTGGGGTACTGGATCTAAAATCTGATTATTTTAATCCTTTTGACTAGAGTGCATGGGGATGGAGAGCTGCTGTAGAGTTGCTAAGGGAGGAGGGAGGTGGGCCTTTTGCCCATGAAGCCCATTACCTCACTGGTATCTTACCACAACAGTACAAGTGGACATGTGGGATCTAAGTACTGTAAACAGTATTTGTTCAATGAAAGGGTCCAGTGAATACCATTAACCTTAATTTAGAGGAAATATTTGTGCAATAGTTTGATTTCTTGGCACTTTATGTGTTTAGGTTTGGACTCTGCCAATGTAGCACTTTGTATTGTTTACCTGTTAGATGAAACAAATACTACAAGCCTGGCTGTGTGGCAATAAAACAAACTTCAACTTCTTGATTGCTACATGGACTTGGTTTACCTTTTATTAGTTGGAAATGCCCTCAGGGTCCTTGACATACATGTTCACCTGTGATGTTTCACTAATAATGTCCCCTTTCTCTGTCCTCCAGATGAGATCATGCAGCAGGAGAGCAGTCCCCTCTGTGCTGCTGACATCACCCCTGACCTCAAGAAGCAGTTCGCCTTCCTTTCAGGTGAGACGTCTTATCTGTCTCTGTCTGTTTGACTTGTCCTGTGTTTGTCTACCTTAATTTATGTCTGTCTGTTCTGTCTGTCAGTTTATTTCTTCACTAGTCTGCCTCTCAAAATCTAATGTGTGCTTGCATCTTTCTAATCCCAGGGATCATGTAAATGTCAATTCCCATACTTGATATCTAGCTCATGTGAACTGTTTTCTCTTGGCAGTTATGATTTGCTATTCAAATCTTCCCTCTCTCCATTTCCTCTTGACTGTTTTTTTGTCAGGGATCCTCCCTATTGCTCTAGCATGTTTAGCCTGTTTGTATTTACTAACTGCATCTACATGTCCAGTTTCTGATCAGCCTCATGTTCCCCTCACCATAATTTTCAGTGTCTTTTCACTGTATTTGTTCCATCTGTTGCAGAGATCGCTAGATAGTTATGAGGATGTACAGATGCACTTGTTACACGCACACACATACAGTAAATGCTGTTCCCTCTATGTGTGGCAGAGGTGACCTTGTTGCCGCGGCATCCATTTCGTAGACAAAGATCTAAGCAGACGTTAAAACCATGACCATGCACTTGCTGTTGCTATAGCAATGAGAGAAAGAAAAGCAGACAGATTGATATTCCGATCACATGGGCTGACAGAGCAGCTGCTCTGCCCAAGGAGTGAGACTGTGTGTGTGTGTGTGTGTGTGTGTGTGTGAGGTGGGATTCGATCTCCCTCCCGCTCCCATTCCCTCTTTCCACCTTTCCATTCTGGTCACCTTCTCTCATTTTCTATTTCACTGCAAAAACATCCGTCTTAACAAGCCATTTAATCTCGTGTCCTGTATCTTCTCGTCTTTCGAGTCTTAAAATCTGTTTTTTCTTAAGTCATATCAAAGATCTACCAGTGGGTAAGATCATTTCACTTGTTTCCAGTGAAAATCAATTTGATTCAAGAATTTCTTTGAATCAAGTGGCATTTCCTTGACACAAGTGGAGTGATCTGCCTTATTCTCTAAAATTCCCGTAACAGATGAAACTGCATTGGAAACAAACACAATTATCTCACCCAAATGGCAGAATTCTTTACTTGTTCTGAGTCAAATAAGATTTTCAGACTGAATTTGAGCCTTAATGACTTGTTAAGATGAGGACATATTTGCAGTGTTCTCTGTACAATACTGCCTCATCAGCCAGCTTTAACATGAATGCCCCCATGTGGTCAGCTGGTGCCCCTCCACTGGCTTTGTTTATTTTTATTTCATCACATTGAAGATATTGTTTCACTGTCATATTTCCATATTGTCACTTCCCATAAATACTATATTGATATATCCTGCCCAAAGGGTTATAGAGTGGTGTTTTTAAACCTCATTGAGCATTCCTAGCCATAATAACTTTCATAAGTAAAGTGTCTAATATTACTCCTTTTTGGATTTCATTTCCCAGGAGGTAGAGGACATAATGGCAGCCCCATCATTGTGTTCCCAGAATTCCCTGCCTTTGGAGAGATCACAGAGCAGGAGTTTCACAACGTGCTCACCTACCTGACCAGTGTACCCAGGTGAGATCCCATACCAGCCTCTACAGTCAACACACATTTTACACAAGTTTGAGGCTGAAACCTAAAGAGGACTGTTCTTTTAACCCTCTTTATATTCTCTCCAATTTTCTCCTCCACCTGTCTCTCTTCTTTCCTATTGTCACCACCAACTTCCTTTTGCCTTCATGCCACAGTAGCACTGTACTGCTCCTGAACCTCTTTGGGCTGTCTGGATACATTATTTATATTCTTAAACTGTGAGAGCTGCAGTCATGATTATTTTAAACATTACCTAACAAAGTAAGAGAGGCAATAAAGAAGACAACAAATGATAGGAATAGGATATTAAAGTCTGCCAGTAGGGGGTAGTGGACACTCATACACAGTATTTTATAGTCTATCATATACGTAGTTGTGTAGAGGATTCGTTAAATGGGTGAGACCCATGGGTGATACTCATGTTATTGTATAGAGATCTCTTAAGATAGAAGGGGGAGGGCCATTATTCCTGTGTTAATTAGCTGGCCAATTCAAGTCTTTATCGTATTTCTGCAGACTTCTTTATACACATAGACTATATCAGACAAGGGGGGAGGGGAAATGGTACTATGTCCCTCCGACCCCCTTACGGCCTACCCCCCATTCCTCCAGAAAACCATCTCCTGTCCCTCTGTTCCCCTTCTCAATTTTTTTTCTATTTCTATTTCCTTCTCCTTCCTTGCAAAGTCTTGCAAACTGTCTTCTTCCTTCATCCATTTTTCATCAATTTTTTTCTCCTCTTTAAGTTACTTACCTTCCTAATATAGCCCCTCCCCTGCCTGTCCTGCTTTTTCTGCATCCTGTCTGCAGTGGCATACACCAGTTCAAAAATAGAAACCGCAGTGTTTGGGTCTTAATGCATACAGAGCTAGGCTAAGCTCTGGTGTGTATGTGTGTGTGTGTGTGTGTGTGTGTGTGTGTGTGTGTCTGTCTGTCTGTCTGTCTGTGTGTGTGTGTGTGTGTGTGTGTTTGTGTGTGTGTAAGTATTGTGTACACAGCACATGCACATGTCTGTATGGCTGCATATATGTGCATGTGTGTGAACTCCTGTGAATAATATTTTCACATGTACAAATGCTGTCAACATCGCTTTTTCATGTGGCTCCTGTGTGGATATTTACTTTTGAATCATTGTTACCACACTGGAATTCTAATCACATTATGTGCTGCAAATTGGATTAGCAAATGTCCAGCTCATTTTAACATGACCTAGAAATACTTTTATTTTGATCAGCATCGGATTTTACTTGTGTTTTCTTTCATTTTCACATGTTTATTGTGTTCCCTGTCCAACTCGGAGGCTAGTGACGAGGATTTTGCAAGTGTAGGCTGAAAAGTGCTAACAACAGGCTAAAGGGTGCATAAAATTTCCGTTCCTTCCAGGTGTCTAATTTCACTTCCTTCATGGTATGACTGTAGAGGTGACCAGTCAGCTGATGGAGGGTCATCCACAGCGGTGAGAGAGCGTTGAGCCTCAAGCTGTTGTGGACAGAGACAGATGGCTGGAGGTACCTGAGGGACCAACGTCCCCCATCAGGGCACACATAGAACACAGCTAGAGGCAAATGTCCAACATCTCTGTATCATGACCTTGAATGCAAAACATTTGGTGCTAGCCTTTAGAGGAATACCTTTGGAGCAATAATTAATTGCAAAAGCCCTTTCTAGTTTTTATTCTATCATACTGTACATGTGTTATCATAGGGAATTAGTATATTTACTCTGAAAACAATTCTACTTTAATAGAGATTTTTCAGTTTTGCTTAAAATCGTGGTTCAAGAGATGACTTTGGGGGTGTTTCGGTTAGGATTTCCTCTGAAGGGGCACTGAGCGTTTAATTAATTTTCCTCACTGCGAGTCGTACGACAGGGCATGGAATTTTCTGGCTCCTAATCCGTTTTCCTATGAGGAAAGGTTCATTTATGCTTTGCATCCGCAAACACACTCAGTAAATGAATTAACAGCTGTGTCCTTGGGCAGACCATGTTTCTGTCCTTCGCTCTCCCCTCTTCCCCCCTCTCTATCTCTGCCTGGCTTCGCACCATACTCCTTACCTGGATCTAGCTGTGCTGATTGGCTCAGGTTGAAGAGGTATGGTAAACACTGAGGGATTTGACCACGACTGAATATTATCTTGGTTATTTAATATGCTTTTAATTTAACATACCGGTACCCTTAAATTCAAACAATTATTTTCTGTGCACTGTTCAGTATGGAATAGGAAGAGGAGGGGGCAGCACTATGGGGATGTGCGTGGCTATGTCTGCATATGTATTCATGCAGCAAATTTCCTTCATCACTGTGTTGCCATTAGCATTGCAGCTTTTTCACAGATCAGCTCACAGGGCGTCCACACACTGTGCCCTGAGAAATCCAATTATTTAGACACCCCTCCAGGTGCAGTCACTCCCTCACCAATAGACTAGACTATGACTATTCAAATGAAACATTTTTACTGTATTTGTTCACCATTATCAGTGAGTGATACAATAATAACAGTTAATTACTTCTTCTCCCTTCTACTTCATATGCTCAACGCCTTCCTTTATAGATTCTAAATGTCTGTTTATATTTGAAATCAATCACTTACAATAGAATTGGTCCAAATGCTGAATCCACATTTGTACATAAGCCATGTATAAATCATATGGGACGCTAGGAATAGCCAATCAGCTCTCACTGACTGGGTCTTTGTGTCTGTAGCAGCAGCAGAAGAAGCAGAAAACCATTTTTAGCATGTTAGAATAATGTTCTCTTTCTCAACCTCTGGCACTATGTGTTCACCATAAACTATCCTCCCACTTCAGCAACCATAAATGTCTTAGAGGCAGACCAGCTCTTGTCCCGCTCTCCCTCTCTCCCCCTCCTCTCCTTCTCTGCGGGAGAAGCAGTGGGGACGTAAAGCACCAGTGTGTGCTTTGAATGCCTGAACGGCTAAGAGTGTCTGTGGGAGTGATGGAGTGAAGAGGAGCGAGGAGGGTTGGAGGAGGAGAATATGAAAAGAAGAAAGGAGATGAGATGAGCCACTATTAATATAAATGTCCTAGGGAGTGAGAGGACAGAGAGACGGACACCATACTGATAACCATAATATAACCATACTATATTCTCCTAATAATAGAAAGCCATCTCATTCAGAGCCACTGCAGCTTCAGTCTTTTCTTACAGCCCGTCCTCTCCCCCAGACCTATAAAGATCTGCTGACTGGCCACCAGAGCTGTCCATCATCTTGCAGCCATCCTGTGATAGGCTGGTGGCACAGCAGCTCCCAGTTCCTCATTGATTGGCTGATGCACGCGGTGCAGAGGGACTGGATGCTGTGATGGTCTGAAGCATTTGGCTCCCTCTCCTTCCAACAGAATACAGCACACTAGGATCTACTTTTCAGCCATAACCTCACCCTTTCTGTTTTTTTTGCCTTTGTTGTCTGCAGGACTACTTTTAATCTCCTGCCACCCAGTTTGTACAGTAACAATTTGGAATAGCAGAGTGGTGGTCATGTAAGGAGATACAGTTGATAAGGAGGATGACTGATATCGTTCTGTGTGCAAGGTACTGGCAGTCTGTGTTGTGCTGCTGAGGTGCGGTGCTAGTGTGTTACCTATAGGACGTGCGTTTTTTTATGTATGCTGAGGGGATTCTGCTGACAAGCTGCACGTGGGATTGTCACTGAGTACACCACTGGCTGTGTGTAAACCATATAGCCCTCCTGTCTCTTGGGACCAGAGAGGACAGAGGGGGAGGGCACAGGGAGAGAATTGGGGGCTGCAGGCTGATGGCCAGGAAATCTGGGGGTGCAGAATTGCATCTCCATCTACAGACTGGAGCAGCTGTTTAAGAAGATAAAGACCAGCATAACAAAACAGCAAGCTGTGAACACGCTCTTCCCCTCCCCACTCTCTCAGAGCAAAGGAGAACTATAAGTATGTTTCATGTCTTTTTTCCCTTTGGGCTCTGGTGTTTTTCTGAGAGCTCTCTACCTTTCCTATTTTGGATGTGACTGTTATGTGTAGGAGTCATTACTCTGCAGTATAGGTTGCTGCAGCATTATCTATGCACTTGTGATCACTTTGGTTTTCTCTCTGATCATGTGTGGTTCACTGTGGCCCTCCAAACTATGTTGCACTATGTGTTTTTATTCTCATGTGAATGTGAGGTGGAGGTCTCCTTTCACCATTCAGTGTGCTTTTAACCAACCTCTGCCTCTGTCCTCCAGATAAGTAGCGTGGGCCACTGTTTAATTGTGTTGACCACAGTGCTTCTCTGTGTTCCAGTCTATCAGCGACAGGAGTGGGCTTCATCCTGGTCATCGACCGCCGTCAGGACCGATGGGCGGCCGTCAAGGGGACCCTGCTTCGTATCGCAGTACGTTTTTCTTTGTGGGTGCATGTGTGTATGTGTACTTACTTTCTTACTGCCTCGTCTATGTTGCACATCCCTTTGTGTCTATGGTTTGTGTGTGCTTTTGTTGGAGAGAAACCTATCTTTAATCAACTGTTGAATGGGGAAACCCCAGGTTCGAGAGGCACTCACCTCACACCCTCACCCCAGGGGGAGGAGAGGTTTGCCAGGCAATAGAGAGGTGTTGGAACACCCAGTCCCTCTTTCAGAGCTCCACATCTGTGTCAGGGAGTAGATAATAGACTAATATCACTTCCACCCTGGGGGGCTGATATGAGCCACCCCCACCCCAAACCCCCTCCCACCACCATCAAAGCCTGCCATGTGTTTCCATAGCTGGAGGGAAAA
>OOFE01047576.1:0-15920 GCA_900323365.1 Monocentris japonica
TGGGAACCATCACGGAGGAGGCCTGGAGGCTCAGCCGGGAGCTGGTGTAGGCTGGAGGAAGGCACTGGGGCTGGGCCTCCCGGGTGGGGAAGGCCTGAGAGGCTGGCTGGGAGTCAGGAGGGGGGAATAGGAGGTCTAAGTTAGTAGTGGAGGTGAACGTCGGCGACGCAGAATAGATTGAACTAACGTCCCCAGAACTACTGCTGATCTGGACGGAGCTAAAGGTGGGCTGGGATGAAGACGATGATGAAGATGATACTGATGAGGAGGACAGGCTGCAGGCTGCAGAAGGGGGAGTGGCCATGCTGACCAGCCCCGTAACCAGGCTGAGGAGAGGCTCCGTCCACAGGCAGCTGCTGGCGCTGGAGGGCTCCAGAGTGAAGCGCCCACTGTAGGCCAGAGGAGGCAGCCGCGGGGGGGCAGAGGGGAAGCTCTGGAGGTCTGGAAGGCCCTTGGTGTCTCCACAGCTGGCTGACAGCTCTGGGAGGGATTCTGGGGGAACGAGAGAGAAAGAGAAAACATTTATTGAAGAGACTTCATATTCAACAGATGTAGTTACACAGTTGGTAGCTGAGTGCAAGGCCACACCTCACGTCTCATGCACACTCTGAAACAAGGCAGCAGAGGGAGGTCAGCCCAAAAAAACACTGTGGGTCCAGTATAGTCTTATAGCCAGAAGGCATTTATAAAGAGGAAGTGTGTGTGTGTGTGTGTGTGTGTGTGTGTGTGTGTGTGTGTGTAGGAGATGGAGCTGCTTACCTCAATACAAGACAATCTATAGCTTATGCAGAATGTACAGACAGAAAATCTTGGGTATCTCTTGAAAGTAACTAAGGCCTAAGAGTATTTTTAGTAAAAGCTGCTCCTTTACTGGAGTCATTTTTGAAGCAAGGGCTCGTTCTTGGGCAGTCAAAAACATTCCAGGTCATTTTCTGTCCAGTCAGCCAACAGGCAGTGACAGCAGAGTGCTACAGCCTCACACCAAGACAATCCCTACATCATCATCATCATCATCATCATCAGGTTACAGCCTGCACTGTGACAACTACTGGAGCTTTCCCCATATATCAACCTGTCATCCAGCAATATACCCTCACATACTGATGATTCTGCAAACTTACTATTGAAACATGCATTATTGTTAGTAGTAGTGGTACAATTAGTAGTAATACTAGTAGTAATTCGGTTGGATACTTGTAATTACTTGAGTTGTAATTTATTGGGTTGATAAGTTGAATTAAGTTGCTTCTATTAATTCACTATTACACGCTTCACTAAACTTTTGGAGCACGAGCAGTCCTCCGACATGCAGGCAGATGTTTCATCTGTACAGGCTGGCCATTAACTGTCAAAGAGGTGACTTGTATCCTCGGACTAGTTACTTACCCAAGTACCATCACCCCTTTAAGCTTTAACGCATCCTGCAAAACTGTCCACAACCAAGCATTGCCCCGTGTGGAGCAGAGCAGTGAGCAGACTCAGTCCTCACCTCCGCCCAGATGGCCGTAGTCCCCGGGCTCCCCGCACAGAAGCCCGATTCCTTCTGCTGCCGAGGCGGCCAACAGCGAGCTCCCCGCCGCGGCGCTCTGCAGCAGCATCTGCAGCTCTTCCAGTTTCTGGTAGCTGTCCAGCGGGGAGAGAGGAGGGGGGAAGCCGGCCAGGGGGTCGGATATCTGCAGGGCAGATAAAAGCAGCTCTGCCTTGGTCGCAGCCATCTCCCGTGTCTCCTTGGAAGTGGTAGCAGGGTCAGCAGCGGCGGAGGCGTTCAGCGGCTCCTGGGAACCAGGCTGCCGGGAGACTGAGCTTGTCTCCGCGGGCTCACCTGCCGCTGATGTCCGTGAAACCGAGGGAGAGGCGCTGTGGCAGGGCTGGTGCTGTGGACGGTGATGCTCGGAGGAAGCCAAGGCTGGATGCTTTTGAGGTCAGGCTTTCCTCGGTAAAGTAAAACTCGCGGTCCCAGTACAAGTTGGTGTTTTTAGGAACTATGGAAAATAAACCAGACAGGCCTGCGGTACCCAAACACCTCCAGGCTCATCTGGTGCTGATGGTCAGGTCAAACTACATGTGTCCTGTTTTCACGTGTTGACTGTAACGGTGAGCGAGTGACAGAACTTGAACTTGGGCTCTACGTTAACTTCAATGAGGATTCCCAGGCTTATAAAGCCTCCTGTCGTGACGTACATTTCCAAATATGGCACGGAGGAAGCCCATATTTAGGCACAGCCTTCGGCGAGGGGGCATAGCGGAATAGAGCGAGTGAGAGACCCTGCCGTCGTGTTCTGTGGTGTGGAGGTACTTTGTTGACGGCCGGTAAAGTCTAACACCTCCAGCAGGCTGATTCTCGCCTGTTAGCCCGACTGCACCATTAAAGGACATTTACTGTGTTCAGTGAGCCGCCATTGCCGGAAACTCCGGCTACACGCTACGCCGTAGAGCTGCAGCCTACCTTCAAATGGAGCGCTTCCGGTGGCTTCCCACTTCCTTGTCCTTATTTGGCGTTTCCTGTAGTAATGCTGATCTGAGCCTGAATGGAAGTACAAGTGGAGGCCCATCCCGCCTGTCACGAAGCTGTAATTCAATCCTGTTTGATTCAAACCGTAAAAACACCAGAAAGGCTACACGTGTATAATAATAAAAACACACCCATGTGTATTTTTAAGGAAAGACCGTTGTTTCCATTTAGGCTACATCCAGCAGGTTCTGGGTTACAGTCGTCCAGTAGGAGGTGACTAGAGCTAGGAGCCAGGAGCTGGGCAGCGTCCCTGGTGAGGTGAGGAAGGGTCTGATCTGATTTGACAGATGCTTGTTGCACTACTGCTGCATCGTTGCATCACTCTAAAAAAGGAAGTGTTTGGAAAATCCTGCAAAAACATGAAACAAGATATGAGCATGTTGAGGGCAGAACCCCAGACGAGGCTGAGGGTCTATTCCACTCAAACAGCTGATTTAGCCTTTTATTTATTTACGCCAATGAACTACACGTAACATTTCAAGCACCGGTCGCTGTGGAGTGAAGGGTTATAAGGAGTGCAGCAGCTGGCACTGGGGTGACAGCTCTTCTTCCTGTGGTCCACATGACCTCACCTGTAGTCCAAGCAATAAAGATGGAGCAAATCTCTGACAAATGATACAAATCTGTCAGATTGTTTACACAACAAATAATTGCATTACATGAAAGGTGTGTCACCAGGCTCTGACAATTTCTTCAGGACCTCAGGGAAATATGAGCCCACTTCATCAAACGTATCCTTGGGGAGGTAGAAAGTAGTTCTCTCTGTGGTTTGAGCAACTCACCCCCCTTCCCCCGTCCTCCATGACTGCAGCCTGACCTCGCCATTCAGGATCAGCCACATGCCAGCCGATGACTCCCCGCCTTTTGATGTCCTCTCCTGTTACACAGCATGACACAGCAAGCCAACGCAGAACAAGACACGTTCAGTTCAGTTGAGATTATGATTCCAGAGATCAAACTGTCAAACTGTTAAGATTTCATGCCTGTTGCCGTGATCACACTTGTGTGCTAACTAGACATATTTTTCAAAAAGTGATCATTCCAAAGCTCCAGGAGGACGTCTCCAGCTGGGATATGTTAGCACCACAGATCTCTATTACATAAAATCATTCCAGGAAAAACAAGCAAGATGAGAACATGGCTGACCTGCTTCCAGTGGAAATCTTTGAATCCCATTGTCCTTCTGGCTTAGTGGAGCTGCAGCAAAATCTCTGTCCTGTGCACATGCTAACATGTTAGCCTATAGTATGAAGGGCAACCTGCATTATCTAATGTTATCTAGCAATATCTAGATTTTTGTAATGCAAAGTTGATGTTGTTTTCTCTGCCAATTTCCCAAATCAATCAATCAATCAATCAAGAGTTTACTTGGCGTTTTGCTCCTCCTTGTAGACGTCGTAGAGCAAAAAATTAAAAATTACAAACACTTCCTTAACTTTGCGTTCAGAGCACTAGCAAAGACATCGCTGTGCCTAAATCAGGTACTCTGGACCATGTTGTTTCTACAGCAGGGGTAGCACCAAGAGTGTTGCAGACAGGTGGAACCTATAGCGATGTTAGCAGGTCACTGGCTGCTGACGGGTGGGAGTGAAAGTTTAGCTGCATTTCTACGGCAACAAACGAGGAAAAGAGGCCACCGTGACCAACAATGACCAATGGACATGCTGGTGGTGTGCATCCCCTTGACTCCCTTCTTCTACTATTCCCTTATTTCAGTATATGTTTCCTATGTCTGATTGTGACTGTAACACAGGAGAGATGCATCTTCCTGAGATCTTCCTGAGGACTGAGGCTGTTTGTTGGCTTACCATGTGTGTGTATGTCTGCAATGAGCAGATGGGATGTGTGCTGGTAGAGAACCAGCATGGTGTTCTTGGGGTCAGTGGTGGCGGTGGGCAGCGTGACCATGCTTTCCACGATGGCGTTCAGCAACTGAGTCGTCCTGCTCTTCAATGTGTGAAGGGATGGGAGTGTGTTTATTCTGGCAGCCTCCTCCTTCTCTGCCGTGTACATACAGCTCAGCGTCTGAGGGGAAAAGACACAGTAGCCATCAGACGGCATCAAGAAACTCTGAAAATGATTTGTAAAACCTCAAGTTCATTTATTTATATTGCACCTTTCATACAGCCATGATAGTACAAAGTGCTGAAAAGCAGTGTAAGAACTGTGCAAGCAAACAGCAGTCATTGTTAAAAAGGTACAGAATAAAAACAATAAAAGTAATTGTAATAAAATCAAGCGAAAGCCGGGTGAAGAGGATTTGTCCCCGGGAACAACCTGGTGGGATTAATTCAACCAAACAGCTACAACAGGACTCTCCCTGACCCCGGTACCCAGCCCAGGGCATGGCTAGACCTGATCCTTGTCACTCTGCTGTCCTGGGGGACATGAACCTTCAAGTCTTAACACTCCTCAGTTAACTCACATCCCAAACAGCTGCTCTTCTTCACTTCTACCATTTCAGCCCCTTGTGTTTCATCTCTGCTACTCTTTCGATCTGCTCTCAGACGTCTGGGTGGCACCTCACTCCCAACATACAGATGAACCCAACAAGAGCCAAAACTACAACCTGACAAGAGGTGTGGTTCTCTACTGCGGTGTCTGCTCTGGATTCATTCAACATTAGCACTAGAACCACAACTTACAACATAAATTCATTTATAAATTGAATTGTGGTGTTATTCCCCTTTACCTACAACTAAAAACACCACGTGAGATGGTACCTGACGCTGGCAGCTCGAGGCTCTGCAGGGAGGAGTCATCTCTCTGTCGTGCTTTTAATTTGGTGACAAGAGACGGGACACAAGGAGGGATAAGGGATGTCAGGTGATCTTGATGAGGTGAAATCTTTTGCAGTATGCTGTTCCCAATATTGCTGCTAGCTTCATGACAAACACAGATTTACAATGACGCAACGTGTCGGATGAAGGACCAGCACCAGCTCTGTTCCCTCGGGGGAGAAAGCCGCAATTTTCCACATCAGATTTTGTAAGTGCATGAGCTGTTTTTGGATCTTTATTTATCCATTTTGTTGAGCGCCTTGCTCTTTTCAAGCAACACACTCATACAGCTGACAGTCTTCTAACATTGACTAAGCAACAGTTTAGTGTCCTGCTCAAGGAGAACGGAGGGGAGAGCATCACTCATCCAACCGTCCACTTACATGCCCACCGTCACTCCTGCACCTCCTGCACGACAAGCTTCACTTATTGAGCCCCCTAGATTCCTAATAATGTTTCTGAGGCATTTCAACACTACGTGGTCTGGGTGAAGCTTCACTACAGTAGAAACAAATACCAGTGAAAAGAAATGCCAAACCCTTTAGGTCACCTCTGATTCAAAGTCAGATTGCACTTTTAAAAACTTTCTCCGAACATCTCTCCTTTGTGTTTCAGAGATTAGCTCGCCACAATTATACATCTATATTAATCTGTCGTTTCTTCTAGTAGTGGTAAACATTTTCTGGGCGGCTGAATGAACAGAGGAAACACTGGCAGACGACGCAACCAGACTTAAATCTATAACAGGACCATGAAGAAGTCATCACATACAAAAGAGAGGAAGAAAAAGCTCAAACGAGCACAAAACAATAAAACATGACAACAATATAAAGGCAAGTCTGTGAAAGTGAGCTTTAAAAAGTGATTCAAATATTTTTTTGGAAATATGTTTTATTATAAAGTAGAAATTGTAAAAATATTAGACTATTAGAATAGAACATTTTCTATGAAAAGTTGACTGAGCACATTCATACAGGTACACACCTTCAGACCAGGGGCTGCCCAGTACAACCAGTCTTCTACTGGTGCCTCAGGGCTCCTCGACAGGTGGTTAGTTGTTCATTCACCCAGCAGGTCAGGGGATTCAAACTCACAGCCATCTGGTCACAGGCCCATTTTCATGGTTCCTACAGTTTCAATTGTAAAATTCCATACTTTTCCCAGATCTTCATTTCTCTTGATTTGATGTATTTGGTTTACTCATCTTACCAGAAATGACCAGAAATAAAGCGTCGTGTACGTATCAGGACAGTGCAACAATATTTTTCCATATTTTTCCAGACATTTTTGTGCAATTAGCAAACATATCAAGACCTGGAAGTGACCAAATTCTTTTTCCAAACATTTCCAGACCTGTGTAGGAACCCTAACCTTGCTAAGCTCAAGGCTATTGTAACATGTGTCATGTGGTCACACATGGAGCTTCTTCTCCAGCTTCCTGTCCAGAGGGTCTCCGTCCCTCCACAGCCTCTTTCTGACGTCATTTCAAACGCCTGGGATCAAACAAGCGTCTGATAGTTAAAGGATCGTTCTAAAGGGCATTTCTGAAACATCTTCATGATCTCTATCGACCTCTATCAGCAACCAGTAGAAATTGCAATGTCAATAGAACTTACCTCCAATAAAAGCCATGGCATGTACTTTATCATGTCCTTATACATGATTTAAAGCTCTGCCTCAACATTTGATGCTTGTGTTTTTTAAGGTCCTTTGCCTTTTCATGATGTGTGTAGGTGCAGATTCCTTGGTAAAGGTCTTCACTCACTGAGGCAGGAACAGTGACTACCTTGGCGATGATGGATGATAGATGATGGTTTGAAGTCCTCATACCTCAGAGTGCTGTGATGCAGCGCCTCCTGATGGAATAGAAATGAAGAGCTTCATTCCACAAGCCATCACCGCTTACAAAGTTATTGCCGGCAAGGCAGTAAAACTCCATGGAGACTCCGCTGCAAGTCACACTTCATAGACAGAACAATCACAGCTGATTTCGTCTCTGCATATAACATTTTAACAACTTACTAAACCCTTTAGTCATCAGTGGATCATTGGATGAAACCTGCTTTCTCCTGTATTTTGATCCAATCTACCCTCACACTGTGGATTATTTGCTTTTAACACTCATGCTCTAACTGTACCGTGACAACAATCTAACTGTGGCTACCTAGAAGTGACGGATAAAACAATCTGTCTGTAAGTGAGCCTATTGTATCTCTGTGTCTATCGTGGAAACGTAAATCAGAGATCATGATCAGATTCCTGGCTGTTCGTTCTGCCTTGAAGCCCAACTGCACCATGGGAGCAACAGAGATGCCACCCTTAATAATCATGAAAATTTAAGGTTACCCATGGTCAACACCGGGCTAAACAGAAACGTATTTATATTTATTACCAGAGGTCAGTAACTTGGTTTGCCCATACACATTGTTAATTTCAGTCGGTCTACTGGGTTACCGTGGTAATCCAGAGATCCGCCACACAAACTCTGAAGTGGCTCCATATCGTTGTAACACCGGATGCAGCAGCTCCTGCAGTCTGCCACTATTTTCTACTTTTCTCACCAAACTCTGTTTAAATGCACAATCCCTTCTTTTTATTGCTTATTACTTTTTCCCTGGTGAATCATATTACTTTATATTATTATATAGACTATATTATTATGAATTATTGACAGAATTTCCCCCGGGGATTAGCAAAGTTTTCTAGCATGCTAACATTAGCATGCTAACAAAGTACAGCTGAGTTTGATGGATGTTGAGCTGAGTGTGACAAGCTGAGTCTGAGCTGTCCTCACAGGGCCACCGTACTGGAGAGCACGTGTGGACATCAGCAGCCAGACTGAGCTATGACTATAAAGGGACAAAGTCAGAAATAAACTATGAACTAAGAGATAAACTAAGAGATAAAATATATACTAGGGTATAAATAAACTATTAAATCAGAGATAATCTAAGGTAAACTATAAGCAATAAACTAAGATGGATAAACTTTGAAGTTGTCAATAGTTTCTCCTCCACACCATCCTCAAAATCAGACAGACAGACAGATAGAGAGATAGACAGATAGATAGATAGATAGATAGATAGATAGATAGATAGATAGATAGAACAAATACAAGCTAATGATCAAAGCAGTCAAGAAAAATAACCATTGGTGTTTTTAATTTGTTTTATCACTTTCACTTCTGCTCTATAAGAGGCTTGTATTCATTGCTAGACAGTATTTCAGGCTGTTCAGGATGTCCTCTGTGTGTTCAACTCCTTTATAAAGATCATGACCAGACCACAGTGACCTGCTACTCTCTGTGTTCAAATCCCTGAAATAGAACAAAGCTGTGCTTTCCTGGCATTTGGCAGCAGGCTGCAGTCATATTGCTTGGGCTGGATTTAGACTATGAGCACGGTGGTGTAGTCATAACACACTCACCCACAGTGGACGATGGAATGCTGCTGGAACTTTCCGGGGGGGTATAAAAAGCAGGGAGGCGCAGATGCAAAGGCAGAACACCAGAAGGAGAGGAGAAGACACCAGAGCAGCCGGGACCAACACCACTACAGACGGAGAGAAGACCTCAGCAGCAAGAACCAGAGCCAGCCAAACTAAAGCTTTCATCTGATCCGAAGCCAGGAGACAACTTGAGGATAAGATGCTGTGTCCCAGTGTGTTTCAGCCTTCTCCCATCAACATGAGGCCCTTCCTGGACCTCCACTGGCCCGTCCGCAGCCTGTGGCCAGAAACCAGACCATTGTTCTACCAGATGGAGCAGGAGATGATCAGACACGTGCAGGAGATGAGGCAAAACATGGAGTACATGGAGAGGCTCCACCAAAAGATCTTTGAGGAGATTGACCAATCAGCGTCCTCCACGGCCATCTTTAAACCAATTGCCTTCCAGGTGGGGAGGGAAAGCAACACGTTCGCCCTGACCCTTGACACTAAAGACTTCTGCCCAGAGGAGCTGTCTGTGAAACAGGTGGGCAGGAAGCTGAGAGTCAGCGGGAAGACAGAGAAGAAGCAGGAGGACGGGAAGGGCTCCTACTCCTACAGATGTCAGGAGTTCAGGCAGGAGTTCGACCTGCCGGAGGGGGTGGATCCTGAAGCCGTCACCTGCTCCCTGGCAGGGGGGCAGCTCCAGATCCAGGCCCCCAGGGAGAGAGTGTCGGACGGGAAGGAGAGAGTCGTCCCCATCAGCTTCACCCAGGCCCCGGCCATCACCTCCCATCAGACTTCCAACGATGGGCCAGAGGGAAGCACTGCTGCTAGCAACTCCTCCACAGAGACCCAGACCAAGACAGACTGAACCAACACTGGACCGCCATACAAAACTGTTGTAGATATCTACACTGGCTGCAGTTGTAGGCTTGAATAACAGGAGAAAAAGATCTGGTCAGCTACTTACCAATCTGTATGTTCTGTCCATCCACAATGTTGGTTTGATTATAATTTGGTGGATATGGGGAACCCTCAATGGCACATCATGTCTGCAACATTATCGTGTTGTGGACATTGGCATGGGCCATCTCACGGGGCCATCTATTCTTTTCTTGCACATTAACTTTTAACAATAAACTATTTTCTTCTTTGTTTCACCGTTATGTTTCAAGTATCTCAGCATATTTTTTTATCACTGCATCTGGTTCATGTCTAATAATGTTCAGTAATGTCTAGCAATGTTCATGTCTGCCTGTAATGTGGTAGGCCAGTCCTCACCAGGGAGGATGAAGGTACATCTGTTTAGTTACTAAAAGACCATTTTGGGTGCTGATGTATGATTTGATGTCAGCCTTCAAACCATGTCAGTGGTTTCATTAAGTCAATTTGTCTTAATCCAAATTGACTTATCACAAACAAATAAAAGGTGAGAAGTTCCCACCAAGATTTCCACTCAGATCGCTGGATTCACATTCCAGACTGCCAGCCATTACATTTTGTAAAAACTGGGATGATCAAGAAACTAGGCCAATTAGTTTTACCAGTACTTACCAACAAGGAACTCCCCAGAAGTCGGTATCTCAATGAGGGTTGGCCTGAAATTGAACTTAAAGCTTCTCACTCTATAGGCAGGAATCATCACAGCAAACCAAGGAGCCCAGGACAGACCTCCTAGCTTTGCTCACATTTGGCAGGAGCTGGGTATTCCTTGTTGGACTGCCCACATTTGTTGTGGTTATCTAACTTTCATGGGCGTGCATTGGTGGTAGTGGTGAACACAGCTGCTGTCCATGGGAGCGCCTGCCATGTATGGATGCCTCCTTTTGAACCTTTGCGACCAAAGTTCAAAACCATCTGAGGACAAAACTGTAGTGGAATTACCGGACCTGCTACAAGGATTGACTGCTGTAGAGGCAGAGAAGACCCCTAGAGTACAGAGAAGATACAACATGAAGAGTACGCCATTCATAACCATTGATCAACAGATCACAATATTTACTCAAACCAATGTATCATTAGATTTGAAACCAACAGCGGTTAAACAGTGAATGTTGTTGAAAGATTTGTAGATATTATCAATCCAGTGGAAGCAGACAATGTTTGAGGACCCTCTGGTCAAACTTCTCCTTGGAGAGGTAGAAAATGTCCATGTAGTTCTCAGCAATGGTCGTGTGCCTACACATTTGAAGAGTTGGTGGCATCCCATAATGGCTCCAGCCGTCAGGTAGACCTCCATCTCCTGCTCTGTTCTCCATGAGCAAAGCTTGACCCTACCGGTCAGGATCAGGCCCACGCCATTGCCGATGTCTCTTGATGTACTGTTTTGTACTTGATGTGCAGTTCTGTTTTTATTTGTGGTGATTTGCCATCATGCTGTAAATTAAAAGAGCTGGAAACAAAAGTTATGGTTGTGCACCTTTTTTCTTCAGTTGTGGGCATTATTTACTCAAACAGGTTTCTTCCTATTGTGCATGAGAAAATATTTAAGGTCAAGATGAACTGATTGGGTTGTCCCATGTCTTGTTTCCTGAGATATCCTGTCTTCGTGTTGAGACTGAGTCTACTATTTATATGTGAACATAAACTCACACACTAAACTCTCACAGGGCCAATAAGTAATTTCCAATCAAGCAGATGAAAGATCCAAAGCAGAGTATTCAATCACACTAAATCACTTCAGTCGCTGTAGAGTAGCAGGTCGTGTACAGTAGTTTACCTTGAGAGTATTGGAGTTTTCATGGCGCGTGGTTTGAGTTTCAGAGTTGATGCCTTTGGTGCAAATCCAGCAGTGGTTCCAGAAGTGGATCAGCGTCGGGATGTTTTCGCCCATCATGTAGTTCTGGACAGCCTGGATTTAAAATGGCACAACTTGATTTCCTCTGTAACTTTATACAAATATGATTCAGAGTCTGAATGCATTTAGGATCATTTATGGTAAAAATAAAACTGTTAGCAAATATTTTTAGAGTAACGATCTCACCGTGATGGGCGGCATGGTGGAATACATGCTGGGGAAACACTGTTGGAGACATTTCACTAAAACGGAGTTAATATGAGCCAAGTGATGAGTGAAATGAATACACATGATGTTGGATTGAATGAGTTTTCTTGCACTATTCTGGTAACTGTTGATTAAGAGAAGGCAAATATATTGAAATAGTATTTGATATGGGGAAAATTGGGAGTTGACTGAAAATGTGTTTCTGGTAAAAGTCAAATTCATGGATATATAATGGTTCAAAACAAAAGTGTCATGGTGCTGACAGAAGCAGCCGAAGGAAAACACCATCGGTCCATGAAGCGGACCAGGACTGACTCCTGATCTGGAAGATCCAGTCCCCTCAGCTACGACTGAATAGTATGAAGAAAGAATCAGTATCATCCTCTTGGTGAACCTCACTGCCTTTCTTTCTCATCTCCTCTTCTATCATTCCCTCCATTCACATTCATTCCTTCTCTCCTCTATCGACTCACTCAGTGTTAGTCTTGTCCTGGCATGAACCCAGAGTCCTCCTCCTCCAATCACACAGGGTCAAACATCTTGCCGTAACCAACCAGAACTCAGCTCTTCAGCAGCAATTCCTCCCCGTCTGTGTGTGTGTGTGTGTGTGAGTGAGAGTGATTTTAGAGGGCGGTACCAGCAGAGGGAACAGTGGCGCCACTGTGTGGTTTGAAGGAGCACTGGAGCCTCAACGGATGAAAGACTCAGATCTGCTACAGTCACTGCAGTGTTATCACAGACGATGCTCCAAGGTCCTGCCTGCCCCACTAGGTCTGTCCAACCCGGGTCTTTGAACGCTACCGTGCAGCCACCACCCAAATGATGGTCCAGTGTGCCTGTTGGTGCCAAGTTTGTCTGAAAAGCAGCCACCGTCTGGAGGCTTTGTTCCACTCTGAAATCCCATTTGTCTGGTAATACAGTCAGAGTGGATCAAATATTAGTTTTGATCCCGTCTTAAATCGTTAAAGGAATCCTTCACCCCAAATGAAAATTCAGTCATTGTCTACATCAGACAAAACTCTGTTTTTTTCCATCTCAGCCTTTTCTCAGACTATTGAGTTAACTGGTCATGTGCTTAGAGCTTTGTCCAAACAGCTCAAGCATCTGAAGGGCTTTGTAGCATGGTTGTACTGGTTGGTTGTACTGGTTTGTTAACAGCATGGTTGTACTGGTTGGTTGTACTGGTTTGTTAACAGCATGGTTGTACTGGTTACTTGTACTGGTTTGTTAACAGCATGGTTGTACTGGTTGGTTGTACTGGTTTGTTAACAGCATGGTTGTACTGGTTACTTGTACTGGTTTGTTAACAGCATGGTTGCTGTACACAGGGAGCCGAGGTTGACGTCACTCCGTGTGTTCCAGTATGCCCAGTATCTCCCAGTCTGAAAGACGTTATAGACCCAAGTGATATTTAGACCTCAGCCTGATTCCAGTGGAATTCAATCAACAGAAGTTAGAACATATTTACGTTTAACATCAAATCCTGCGTATTGGTAAATGACTGAATTTTCGTTTTGGGGTGAACTATTCCTTCACTATAACGGGGTGTGCAATAACAGCAGATGAGCTGTACGACTTTGTTCAAATGAAAAGAAATTGTAATAGAAGAATAATAAACACAATATTCCAGTTTTTTACTTTCTTTGTAAAATAATTTTCAATAAACTTAATTTATTCACAAACTGCTTTTGAAATTGCCATCATTTTTTTAACACATACAATAAAAAACATTTCTAAAAGACAGAGATGGCCTGCCCCGAGTCTCTCAACTAGCAACTTTACACAACTGGTTTTCAATGAAGGATGGCCGCTGTGGTTTACTATATTACAGTGTGCCATCCAAATACAGTGGTCTCTTCCATTTTGAAGTTGTTTTTTTAAACGCGTCAAACACAGTGCATTCATTACCAATGTCAACACTCTTCTCAGAGGTCTGAGTCGTATAGATTAGAAATATTAAGAAAAGACAGCAGAAAAGAAAGAACAGAAGGACTAAGATTCAACAGCTACAGTACACAGTTCCATTTCTTCTCCATAGTTGTCATTTCCTTTTTTGTTTGTTTGCTTTACAGAATAAAATATGTTGCTTTAAGGCTTATGCTGAGTGTTATGGACTGATGAACAAACCAGGGGTGATTTAGAGGGTGTGTGTGAGTGTGTGTGTGTGTGTGGTAGGGGGTTGCAGCATACCACTTAATGGCAGGAATCATATATACATTGATGGTGATGGACGATAATCTTAAAACTGCAATTTTGGTGTGATTTCTTCCTCTCTTTATTTTGACCAACTGAAAGATTATTTGGTCTTGTAAAAAGATTTTCCTCTAATTTCTTGTCTGAATGTGACTCAAGTCCAGAATCAATATTGACTCATTTCAAAGCATCATGGTCATCAATCTGAGGATAAGGCTGTTTTTCAAAGTTTGCGAAAAGTTGACTTTTTGGATATACAAGTTTGTTTAGTTTCATTTTAAACCTGACAGCAGTGGTATGACCCCCCCGACACCAAGCAGAGTCAAGCACAGATATTCCATTCTTCACTGCCAACATTGCCTAAGAGAAAGAGACGCTGTGACATTTTAAATTTTGGTGATTTTTCTCGTCACCCTTTCAGCACAGATCTTCTGCATCGATATTTCCGTTCACTGTGAAAACATCTGGTGAGCATTTCTAATTGAAAGTAAAGTTGAACTTGCTAAAATCACTAACAAGCTAGCCGTTGACTCATTTCCCCACAATGTGACTGCTGAAGAATAGCATTGAAATTCAAAATGTCAGCATTTCCCCTCAGATCAGACAGAGACAAGCTTTAAGCAGCCCTCCAACATCCTGCCACCAACAACTCCACACAGGTATTGCAAGAGCTTGCAGTTCGAACCAATTTCAGCCTTGAACTGCATAAAACCACTCATGTTTTAACTGACAAGCACTGCAGTTTCCTTTTAACAAATCTTTGCAATTTTAGCAATAAATGTCTCAATCACAGGACTGGCCAACAAGCAGATCATTGCCAGTTTGTCATCTGACAGGGAACATAAATCCTCACTTTTCATGAAAAGAAACACATAACACTTTGGCTTTCCATTTTTTGAAATAAATAGAAAAGCACCACAAAACCATGTATTTGTAGAAAGAAAAAGAAAGAAAAAGAAAGCCCAGAGGGATTCTGGAGGGACTGATTAAGACTTGTCTGTCTGAGAGAGTCCAACAGACCAAAGTCTAGAAATTATGAAGGTCTAGACAAGCCATCAATGTTCCTTGACAGTAGAGCTGAAACGCTGGGCTGCGGAAGTAAATTTCACTTTTTAACAGTGTAAGATAGACTTACCATGAACTTGTGAAAGGACTATATACGTCCCTGTACAAGCTTTAGCAAGTTCCCACTAACTGGACAGGTCGCTGTTGCCAGAGAAACGCTGCTCACTCCAAAGTGGCATATACAGTTGCGAGAAAAAGTTTGTGAAACTTTTTGAATTGCCTGAATTCCTGCATAAATGGATCTTAAAATATGGTCAGATCTTCATCCAAGTCCTAAAAATAGATACACAATGTGATTTAACAAATAACATCCCTTTTACATACATTAGGTGTGTGTGAGACTCCTGTCATATAAAACCCCCACAAAGTTTGGTTACCAACAGAGTCTGCTCTCCAAAAGAGTGGAATCTGCCCCGGTCAAAAGAAACTTCAGAGGACCTCCAGAGAAGAGTTGTTGAGGCTCATAAGGCTGGAAAAGCTACAGAAGCATTTCAAAGACCTCAAAGACAGACTGGATACAAATTCAGGAGAAAATTCAGGTCCATTGCTGCTCTCCATTGGAGTGGACGTCCAGCAAAGACCACGCCATGTAATGGTCAAGGAGGTGACCAAGAACCCGAAGGTAACAGAAAGAGATGCCTGCAGATCCGTAGCCAACATCTGTGTCCACGAGTCCACAATGAGAAAAACAAGAGAAGTGTTCATGAATCTACAGGAGGTTCCACCAGGTACTGAATCTGAAGGAGGTTCCACCAGGTACTGAATCTAAAGGAGGTTCCACCAGGTACTGAATCTCGTGGTTCACACACTTTTTCCACAAGCTGTTGATGTTTGAACGATATGTTCAGTGAAGACACGTAAAAGTAAAAATTTCTGTCATTTGTTAAATCACATTATCTATTGTTGTGACGTAGCTGCAGATCAGCCAATCTGCTGG
>OOFE01047579.1:0-16547 GCA_900323365.1 Monocentris japonica
TGTAGCCTCAGTTTCCTGTTCTTAGCTGATAGGAGTGGCACCCGATGTGGTCTTCTGCTGCTGTAGCCCATCTGCTTCAAGGTTCGACGTGTTGTGCGTTCAGAGATGGTATTCTGCATACCTTGGTTGTAACGAGTGGTTATTTGAGTTACTGTTGCCTTTCTATCATCTCGAACCAGTCTGCCCATTCTCCTCTGACCTCTGACATCAACAAGGCATTTTCGTCCACACAACTGCCGCTCACTGGATATTTTCTCTTTTTCGGACCATTCTCTGTAAACCCTAGAGATGGTTGTGTGTGAAAATCCCAGTAGATCAGCAGTTTCTGAAATACTCAGACCAGCCCGTCTGGCACCAACAACCATGCCACGTTCAAAGTCACTTAAATCCCCTTTCTTCCCCATTCTGATGCTCGGTTTGAACTTCAGCAAGTTGTCTTGACCACGTCTACATGCCTAAATGCATTGAGTTGCGGCCATGTGATTGGCTGATGAGCTATTTGTGTTAACAAGCAATTGAACAGGTGTACCTAATAAAGTGGCCGGTGAGTGTATATGTGTAACATGGTACGAGGCTTGGACCCCCGAGCCACCAGGACACTCAACTGAGGAGTTTTTGGCAAAAGGTGTTCTCTGGAAATAGACAAGATACATGAAGCCCCTTTTTGCAGTAGTAAAAGGCGTCTACACAATGGCATATTTCTCAACCGGTATAGGCTGTCAAATAACTCACATTTCTTCAACACCACCCGGGACTCGAGCTCACAATCTTTGTTGCCATTGGCAGGTCACAAACTGATTGAGCCAGCTGAGAAGTGGTTCAAAGAGTTGTTTTTTTCACAGCATGACTTGATGAGTGCACGGTTTGGAAAGCTGGTGCTTTTTGATGGTGGTCTTAATGTTCCAGAAATTCGTTGGCCACTGTTGCTGTGGAGCGTGCTTGAATATTGTGGATTGAACTTATTTTGTCAAAATGTAGTTACATCAAAAATTTCATGACAGGTAACCTGAATGATGGTCTTCATGAAAATGTAGTTGGTTGTAAGATTATGTATCGTAGTGGAAATGTAGGATTTTTAATTGCTAGAATTCACAAAACTACACCCACCTGGGACTACTTGTGCTAAAACCAAAAATGTATGATGAACTGATAGAGAAGCACTTGAAGAAGAGATATTGATGTAGATGAACAAAATCCATTCAGCCTTTCAAGAGTCAAAATCTCTACACACGTGTCAAAAATTTACGTTTTGTCAAATTTACAAGATAAACAATAAAGATGATAAAGCACCTTGAGGGGCACCTGTGCTTAAAAGAACCTCATGAGAATAGGCCACTTTAAAACACACTCTCTGTGGGCGGTTGGTTGAAAAGCCCTTAATCTAATGTATAAGACCCCCATTCACACCCAGGTCCTGGAGTCACTGCAGAAGTACACAAGTCTGCATTGTATTAAAAGCTGAGCTAAATTCAGTGAATTAAATCTTTGTATAGGCCTTTCCCTGTTGTAAGTGGCTAGCCACCATGTTAACCATGGTAATGGCTGCATCCTCAACTCAAACTGGGTCAGGTCCAGTTTGTCTGCTATGAATGAAGTGAAAATGTTGCTCACAAGACTCTCCGTACACTTAGGAAATACAGAAGTCAAAGCCACAGGTCAAAAATCATTCAGGGCTTTCATTAGCACCTGGCGTTTTTGGCACTGAAATGATTGTGACTGAACAGTAAAAAAAAAAAAACATAACCCCCCTCAGCTGATGAGCACACACTTTAAGGACCCGGCCACAAAGGCCATCAGGGCCAGGGGCCTATGGGGCTTAATCGGACACAGCAGTCGATTTCCTCCTCTGTCAGCTGCACCATGGGGCTCATGGGAACTCTGTCACAGATAGTGTTAGTGTCACTTCTAAAATCAACAGTATCAAAGCATCCATAAAACACGTTAACATGATTCATGAAAGAGGGACTGTCCATGACAATGTAATTTGGTTTCCCAGACACCCCCTTTTGTGAAGCCCCTCCCATGCCTGTTCCTGGCTTCCCTGTGCAGAATCTATCCTCTACTTTGTTTTTA
Source organism: Monocentris japonica (assembly GCA_900323365.1). Classification (NCBI taxonomy): domain Eukaryota; kingdom Metazoa; phylum Chordata; class Actinopteri; order Trachichthyiformes; family Monocentridae; genus Monocentris; species Monocentris japonica. The sequence continues at coordinate 2,074 of OOFE01047579.1, forward strand.
AAAACAATTTTGGCTTTCTGCATCCTGGCTCTAAGCTCCCTCCTTTTGTCCTTGAATATTTTCATGTCTGAGGAATGCAACCATTTTTAAATGATTTTTAAAAATATTTTTCAAACCTTTGACACCCATGGCTTATTGTTGGGATATGTTTTGACAGTCCGGATGTTTCTGACAGTATCCTCACAGAACGGGTTATATGATGTTATACAATCACTCAATACTATACAAATACGTCAATACTAATAAGGTGGCTCTTCACATGAATCAAAAAACACTCGCTTGCATTGCCTTTTCAGCGGTTCTGTCGGTTTTCACCCGCAGCCTGTGCTTAAGTAAAAGATGAATGACTTTGTGGTCTGATTTGCCAATCGGAGGTCTGCACAATGTCTTGTATGCATCCTCAGTATTACCAAAGCACAGGTCAAGGATGCAAGACCTGAGTGAGTGAGGCAAGACCCACAGCAAGATTACAGGTTTGCCTTTTCATTTTTTTAATACAATTCCAGCTTTGTTATAAAGAGTTACGGGAGAGATGGAAGACAAAGAGAATGATGTGGCAGAAGTTGTGAGCTGGATTTGAACCGAGGGCATCAAGAGTACATGGTATTGACCTTGGGCTACTGAACACATGGACAACCCTATTTATTATTTGTGGGGACATCATCAATCATCATTGTGAGATGCTGACCTTTGTGTATGTGTGCGTGTGTGTGTGTCGTTTAAGGTCATGGCTGCCTCTTAAGGTTTAAAAGTCCTTCAAAGTTTAGGAGGTTTAAAAGCCCTTCAAGGACCGCCAGAACTCCTCCCTGGGTCTTTCATGTCATTTTCCTCCTGACCGCCACTGGCCTCTCTTCGATTTAAACCCTCTCTCTCTTTCTTTTTTCTCTTTGGCCAAGATTGTAATAATCATATAATCATCTTGTTAGAGTTCTTATTGTTAATACGGTTTCTGGTAAATTTAGGACACACACACATCCTGGAACATCCAATGCTATGATGTGTGTGTGTGTGTACGCGCCTGCGTATGTGTCTGTGTATGAGCATGTCATGTGAAGGTTGTGTGTGTCTGTTTGGGCTTTTGTGTGAGTGTGTGGGTCTGTGTGTGTGTTTGTGTGCGAACATTTGTCAGTGTCTATGTGTGTGGTGTGTTTGTGTGTCCCTCCACACAGTAGATCCTTGTCCCTCCTAAAACTGTGGTTTAGATGTCCCTGATTCCTGCCACAGTCGGTCCACTGGATAATCTCTTTCCAAGTCTCTATTTCTGTTTTAGTAATTATCTGACTCCTCAGACTCCATCCCTCCGAGGCGGCGTAATATGATTGAAATAGCTAAAGAAAAACAGAAATATTTTCTTAATTTATCCCTGTCTGTGTTGTATTCTTGGAAGTTGAGATGGTAGATGTGGGTTCGTGATCCATGGGTGGTAGGTGCTAGTCACGGTCATGCCTGTTCATTTTAAAATATGGTGAAGTTGACCTGAACAGCATTGCATCATAGGTGTTGTCTCTAAATCAGCTAGCTTCCGGATCATTGCATTCACTTTCTGACAGCTGATAAAAGAACAGAATTTGTTTCCAAACAGTTTCCCTCGGTGTGGTGCAATAGCGCAGCAGTAATTCACGTTAGACCCAGATAGCATTCAGCGTTGTTGTAACAACTGACGCGTTTCAAGGCAGCTCTGAGGATGCGACATGATGGCAGAGTGAGACCGATAGAGACACAGATGCAGAGGTGGAGGCAGAGAAAGTGGATGGAGAGAAAGAAAGGAGAGAGAGGGAGATTATGCCCCGTCAACCTCTATGTGAGCGACACGCCGCACCCACCCTGCACCCTGCCCGAAGCAGCTGGCTAGGCCGCTTGCGAAAGAGACGCTGCCGAAACCCCCTTTTGTTTTTCTGGCTTTCCCCTTCTTTTTAGTGGGCCATAAACCGTCTATGGCCTTTCTGTGGTCACACACTGTTCCAATTTCCTCCTCCTCTCTTTAAGTCCTCTCCTCCTCTTCTCTCCTCATCTTCCCCGCTCCTATCCTCATCTCATCCCTCTCCTCTTTTATCCTCCTCTCTTTTACCCTGCCATCACATAAAGAGGCCGCCAAATTAGACGTCTGAAGTCGGAGCTCAAATCATCCCACTGGTCCAGTTTCATTCGGTCAATCTTGGAAGAATGGCATAGTCCTTTTCCCAAAGACATTTATGGAAAATTGAAGGAAATGTTAGTCCATGCTGGATTAAAAATGGCTTTTACGTTAGGATGGAAAGACACTGACCACAGACACATTAAGGTGTGGGTGCTGGCTGGCGGCCGGCCGAGGAAACCTACAAAAACATAAGTAGGTTACTGGCTCCTGTTTCGATCAAGGGGCGAGTGAAAATTGCTTTGAGAATGGGAAGAAAGAATGAAAGAAAATGTGAAGAAAATGGAGAGAATACATTTGGTAGCTTTTGATTTCCCACAATTATGATGATGATGGTGATGATAATGATGATAATGGTGATCTCGCCCTATTTCCTTTTCATTTCTGTCATTCGATTAAACACCACTGCATAAAGCACCAAAAAAAAGAACTAAGTCTACCACTTAAAGGGGAGTACCACTCATTTTTATCAATTCCTTTATGTCATTCCTGTGGCCTAAGACAGTGCAACTGACAGCTGGGAACTCTCCCAAAGCTTAACACCCAAATTGTTATTGAGGCCTCAACAGAAAGTAAACCCATATCCACAGAAAGTCACCCCAGATGTTCTCACTGTCGCCTGCCTTATTTTCCATTTCTGAAACACTGACAGCACATTTTAGAGCCAATGAAAACCTCTAGTGACAGTAGTGAATGTTCACTGATACAAATTGACCTTTCCAGGGGCATAGACACAAAAACACATTTGAAAACTGAAATGCAGCAATTAACCTTTAAAAAAAACAATTTTTAGTTTTTACGTTGATAGATGACTTACACCTTTGTATTACAGTTGGTTTATGAATTGGGCTTTTTAAATACAGTTCAATTTTCCCTTCGAGAGTTTCTGCAAAGTGCAGATGCCCACCACACCCATGAATGAATCTAATTCAGCCAAAAATATCAACAAAATACACCATGACAATTAGCCAAAGCAATCCCAGGCCTCGGTGATTTAGATGGCGTGAAAACAGACCCATAATATTATATGAAGCTTCGCATGTCGGACAAGCAGAGAAAACCCACCAGATTTATTGAAGTTATGAATTTATTTAAGTATATGAAAAGTGACAGGCTGGTGCAGTGGGCCAACTGTTTTTACATGTTTCACACAGTGTGAGTTTCAGTGTATGCTTCTGCGTGTGTGTGTGTGTGTGTGTTTGGCTGTGACAGGGGAGTTTCCAGACTCCACAGATCCTGATGAATGGGTCACTTTATGTGTGTGTGTGTGTGTGTGTGTGTGTGTGTGCGTATGTACAGTATGTCAACTCTAACATTTGCCCCCTCTATCTTATCAATGCAAAATACTCTCCCTCTAAAAATACTCATCTTCTCTTTTGTCACCATGCCACCCAACAAACACACAGCAAACACAGACAACATGTGCACTGTTAGATGTTGCACAGTCACATTCCACATGCTCTTCTTGTCTGTGTGATTCACGAGGTTGTTGTTTCACCTGCCAGACTTCCTTACTTGTTTTCCCTACTTCTGATCCAGAACCTCATCAACCACCGGTCCGTTCCGTGACTCACACCCACCGACAAGTGGCATTGTGCTCTGCCTCCAGACACGCGACCATGACTAAATATCAACAGGGATCCAAACTACTGTGGCTAGCCAGCTTAACAGGCTAAGACAGGCAGAAACCCTTAAGCCCCAGTCAAATATGATGTATTGGGGCTAATATTACCGCTGTGATTTATATGTCTGAATGATGATCCTCGGTCTAAATGAAGACCGTGCATCTGGTGTGAGAGCAGACTTTAATATGTTCCTGCCACCGATTACCAAACTTGGGTTCACTTATTGAACTGCAAGTCTATTTCATTCGTCCCAGTAGTGTAGCCAGTTTGTTCATCTAACGTTAGTTCAGCACAAGAAAGCGGTCAGTGAACCATCTCCTTTACATTTGAAGGGTTTCATTTCAAAATGCCATATATGGCATTTAACGGTCCCATAAAAATATCTCTCTCTTTATACACATATAGATCAATTAGATTTTGCTTGAAATTAAATGTAAAGTTATTGCATTTTCAAAAAGGCAGTTTCAGACTGGTCCTGATTGGCTCCACTCACTAAAGACTTCCTGAAATCCGTCCAATCAGGCCAGTTTGCAGCATCTGAACTGGAAAGCCTCCACTCAGCGGGTTTGTCTCATTTGAATTAGAGGAGCTGGTGTTGTCGGCCAATCAGGGTCTATTCAATTCAACATTTATTTGCAAAACATCATGAAGAAAATTATTCTTATCCTGAGCCATAGTATATTTGAAAGCTAAAGCATTAAATCTGTATGTCGGACCTTTAATCAGAATCAGGATCAGAATTTGAGAATTTGTCTTGGTTGCACTTGTGCAAGTTTCATAACAGCAACTATTCCACCGTTCAACACAAGTACTTTTGTGGATCAATCATGTTGTTACAATGCTAACCCAAATTTATACCATGCATACAGAGAAGCAAGGCATAAAATAGAATAGAAAATAATAGAATAGAATACAATAGAGTCAAGCTCAACAGAAATAAGCAGAAAGAAGAACTTTAATACAAAGCAGAGAAAAAGATGAGGACAGGACTAAATGTTGCTGCAGAACAAGACATATCACTGGAGCAAAACATGAATTCTCATTAGTTTCCTGAGTTCATTTTTGTTGATGAACTTTCCAAAACTTTTTTTTCTTTTTCACTGGAGCAAAGCACTGTTTGTCCCCGCCATCTTGGGTGCATCTTGAGTGACCTTTCTGGTCTGCTTGACGACGTAATGTTTTCTTCCTAACGGTCCCTTTCTCCCAGACAACCTAACTGTAGCGCTGCCAGCACTCTGTCTGCTCCTCTCATCAGAACCAGTGAGACCAGAACACAGTCGCTCTCTGTCCTCCTGCTTTTATTTTAGCTCTCTTTTTATTTCTCCAACAGAAGGACAGCGACAGATTTGACTCATCAGACAAGGAGAAGGACAGACTGACAGGAGAAAGGAAGGATGTGTGTGCATGTGGGAGAGAAGAAAGTAGGGGATTCAATGAAGAAAGACAGAAAGACAGAAAGACAGAAAGACAGAAAGAAAGAAAGGAGAAAGTAAGACTTTTTGTAGCTCCTGTGGCTCTAATTTGTCCCCTGCCAGAGAAGCCAAACAGTCCTTTGTCAATGGAAATGAGCTGAACAACCAGTGTGTGTGTGTGTGTGTGTGTGTGTGTGTGTGTGTTGGTGTATGTGTGTGTGTGTTGTCAGAGCTATGGTGATGATGTCAGCGAACTGCAGTTGGAGTCTAAACAAACTAACATGAGCAACAGCCATGTTGGGAACTGGATGAGAGACAAAAGGACGTATGAAAAACAAGTGAGAGAAAGGAGTGCTAGAGTCATAATTTTGCTAAAAAAGTGGTGAAGATAACAAGTGTAAACAAGGAGCTGTAGCTGAGGGTGAGGTAAAGGCTAATGGAGTGTTAGGAAGGGGTGATAGATGAAGATTAGGGTATTGGGACGCAGTGGGGGATAGAGGAGTTGTGGTGAACAGTGTGACAGATGAAAAACAAAACAAGTCAAGTGGGCTAGAACATGCAAGGGAGCCCACAGGATGAGGTTGGAAGCTCAGTGAGAGTGCAGGCTGTACTGTAGGCTCTCATCGCTGCCTTTGTTTCATATGTTGATAACAAGTGTGGTGTGATTTCCAACACATCCATGAAATGCAAAATATGTGCTCCATGCACAGAAAGTGAGAATTACATTTACCTGCCATAAAAGGATTACGTGGAGGAGACAATCCCCGCGTCATGCCAAGAAGTTTTCTACTGTGAGTTTTCATTTTTTGCATTTTTGGCTTGACATGTTTAATCCATGCTATTGTCACTTTCATGGTGGACGAATGTCATCTTCACCATGTAATCTGCCTTTCAGAGTTCCTGCTCATTTCGTGACATTTTATGAGACAAATTTAACGTGAACAAAGATCCACAAAGGTGGAACATTTTCAAAGGGGCAGAGCAAAAATCTTGGCTGAGCGTTTTAACCTTGACAGCAGCGTGAACTCTCAGCGCAGCATGGGATAAGGATTTGTTTATCGGTAATAGCAGTGAAAAGTGCCTCAAGATGTGTGGATCCCGTCTCTAACAGGATACACAGATGTGTTAAAGATGACACATCCTTTTGAGGACATGGGAATCTCTGCAAAACACATCACTAGCTGCTTTAATTCAAACCCCGCCTAATAGTTTTCATTCTTGTTAATTAAAAAAAAATATGGGAGTAAGCAGTTCTCAGTAGCATTTCCTGTTTTCCCACCCGAGTCTTGCTTTCAACTTAAAATGACACCCAGATGAATAAAGCAAACTGATGACCAATATGGACATCATGCTGTTTAGTGGAATAGCAAATATTCCAGTGCTGCAGGAACAAAATGGTCCAGGATCTTGACAGAAAGCAGCGTAGCCTCAAACCCAAAGCCGACGGCGTGAACCAACTCTTATACGACGACTCCAATGTTCCACACAATCCATCACCCATCCCACTCCTCTTCTCTTCTTTCCAGCCCTTCCCCTCCCTTCCTGCCATTCGCCGTATCATATGTTCCACCATATTCTCCGGGGAGAGAGAACGTACGTCAACTTTAATCTGTGAGTGACGTGCTGTCATCACTGTTTGGGTGTGGAGGGAGAAGAAGGAGAGGGGGGGGGGCAGAGAGAATAAGTGAAACAGAGTCTGAGATGTCACCTCTGTTTAGGTGTGGTGGGAGACAGGGAGAGACAAAAAGAGGCTGAATGAAATAAGCACATTGAGAGAGAGACACAAAGGGACAGGGCGAGAGACTGAGAACAATAAAGACCATTCATAACTCAAAAAAGTGATAAAAAAGTGATAAATTACTCACTTTCAAAAGGAATAGTATGTCTTTACTTATCACTGACTGGTAATTCCTTTATATTACTTTTCCGTTACACCTCCAAAATTGATGTTTGCATCCTTTCAAAAATCAGAATAGCTCAAGTACCCCTCCTATTCACTTCTGTGTGAATGATCAGGGAAACCAAATAGCGCTAATGTCCAACACGTTCTTGTCTTTGATTCATAAAATCAAACTAGTGAGAATACTTCCACCCAAAAAAACAACAAAAAAAAAGCAAAATATTTTGGTCAATTCTCTTCAATCTGATATTTTTCAGGGGTGATCACAAAAGTAACAACCTATTTTCCCACGTTACTGGGAAAAGCAATAATATTAGAACAACGCATTACTGACAGAGAGAAAGACAGATAGTCAGGGAGTGGAAGGAAAGAGAGTGCAAAGAAATATGTAATCTACAATAAGAATAAGAGTGAGTGAGAGAGAGGGAGAGACAGAACGAGGAAGAAAAAACATGAGTTCGTTAGTGGAAGTTCATCATCTGCAGAGGATCTTACCTGGGAACGTGTTCTGTCATTTTGTCAAGGCAGAACTTAAAGTACCTGCTCTCCTTCAACGCACACCTTCATTTTTTAACGTTGTCAAATCACTGAGCTAGAATAGGTGTCATTTATATGTTATTAATGCAATTTGTATTAGAGAGAGAAACAGGGAAAGCACCCAGCAAGTCAACGGGACATAGGTGGTAGACTCCTTGCATCCCACCCTGCTCCTCCTGCTCCTCCCAGTCCTCCCACCCTGATCTTCAGTATGGGTATATCGTCCATCTTACTCCAGTTGACACTCAGCTGTGTGTGTGTGTGTGTGTGAGAGAGAGAGAGAGAGAGAGAATGCACATATGTATTTGCACATCTGTGTGTGACCATGTACATGTACATGTGTGCATGTGCATGTGTGTGTGTGTGTGTCTGTGTATAAGGCAGGGTTCATTTTCTTCCACATGGGACAGCTTAATGCTGATTTATACCATTCCTTCTCTCAGTAGTCAGGAAAAACTTTTCCCACTTCACCAGAGAGGAAAACACAGAGAAAAATAGGGAGAGGCAGAGAAAAAGGGATATTAGGCAATGCAAAGAAACCTGCTTGGAACAATGACAAAACGAAACTATAGATCAAAGTAGATTTAAGTGTTATCTGACCCCAAAAAGTGATTGTAAATTGTAATAGCTCTCTGTCGTTAGGGATATAAACAGACAGATGCTAACCAAATGTACTGACCACCGAACGTAAAAGAAAGACATGAGAAATGTTGCGAACCAAAAGAAAACAGAATGTTACAGCAGTTTTTTTCCCCAATTATTCCCATATTTTGAAGAGCTTTATGACAACTCAAAATCACTGGAAGAATTGTACTTGGAGAAAGAACACTGCATGTCTTGCTGCCCAATATGTATTGACTTATACAACCTGAGGAACAGTGACTGACCGCACGCACGCACACACACACACACATTTGATCTTCTTATCGTGTTACAATCCCTACCCTGAGTAAGTTTTTATCTACTTATTTTATTCCCATTCAAACTTGTCAAAATTCATATAGTTTCTACACCACTAGAAACTACTTTATCTAATCATTTGCAATCAGACTACTCATACTCCCTGTGTAGTGGAGGGTCTGGGTGTCGGATCCTCCATTGTCCAGGCACTGACACACACACACACACACACACTGTATACGAGGCACTTAATGTATAAACAAGTTTATAGTTCAGTTTAGTTTAATGTTTTGGCAATATTGTTCTCATGTTTTATGCCAATAAAGTCTCATTAAATCAAATCAAATTGAATTCAATCAAATCAAATTTAATTGCGCTGAATTGAATTGAACTGAATTGCATTGAACTGAGCGAGGGCGAGGGAGGTGGAAAGAAGAACACAGGACAGAGGAAGAGAAACAGGAGGAGGAAGAGAGACAGAGAGGGAGGTGGAAGCACAGAAAAAGAGAACGCGCTATAGTGAGGTGTTTGAGAGAAAAGGAAGAGAGAGGGATGGACTAGGGAGAGAGAGCGGGAAAACTTGGAAAGGTACAGTATACAGTAGTTTAAAGAGAGTGTGATGAGGAATTTAGAGCAAGCAGTTAGAATGGCACACAGACACAGGATTAGAGGTATAGATGAGCGAGGGTAGAAAGAGAAGAGGTGGAGAGGAGAGAGTCAGAAAACAAGCAAATGATGCAGAAATATAAGTGTCCATCCATCCATCTGTATTTTGTAAAAAATACACTCATCTTATCCACTTAAATTGCCAAGTGTGACTGCACTAAAGAAGAGCATCCCATCCCCACTAACTGAAGCCTCGGAGATTCACATTTCCAGAGACATTTCCAAGTGCGAACTTGCCTGGTGCAGCTTTATGCCATTTGATAGACGTTTCTCAGTGCCATGAGTGCATATGTTTTTACCATGGATGGCACCGGTGGGAAACAACCTTCCAGGCCTGGCGGTGTTACTGCCATGCTCTGTCTTTGCAGTTACACGGCATCAACTTTTCGCCTCTCCGCCCTTCCTCTTGTCACAGTTTCACAAATCACCCATTGACGAGATTTATAGGGTGAATGTGCAAGCTGAAAACAGACCAGGGTTCTGTTGCAAACTGTCGCCGGCATGGGCCCATATTTCATACAGCCTTTCAAACCGCACATCACAGTTTCAACCCACACATCATGATCTCAGCCCACACATCGTGATACAGGCTTTAATATTGTCCATCTGTTTTCGGCTTACCCTGCCCGCCCTGATATACTGTAGTTCATTTCATCTTTGATACAGAGGTCTGATATTTTTGTTGTGGAAAACACAGGGGGGGGAAAAACTGTGTATGTTGTTTTAATATAATTAGACTGCAATAAATGGAACAAATCTGTGCCACACACATGAATACGGATTAAAGCTGGCAGTGTAATTCTAGTCTGAAACATTATCAAATGTGTGTTGGAGATGCAAACACTAGCACACACACACTGGTGTTGCCTAAAGCAACACCAGTGGCTCCAACCTCAGTCATCAAAAGCAGCTTGAGCCCTCTGTTGTCATTCCATAAGTCATCTACCACAAATGAAATTTTCTGTCAGTGATTTATACCGTGAAGAAAAAGCCATAAAAATACAAACTATCTGAGTCCAAGGACTTCTAGCAGTCCGCTCTGATATATTTTTTTTTTTTCATTCTGAGAACTGAGAGAACTAAGTCACTTAACTTCCAGAGGTATTTTCTTGTGAGATAAAGGTTTGTCTTGCTTGCTTTTTAGAAAACAGGTTCATCACAAAGTGCAATACAGATAAATCTGAAAATAATTAACAAATCACAAATTTGTGTGTGTGTGTGTGTCCCTAATGAAATCACCATGGTGAGATGCATCTGTTCACGTAACATGAGAAGTTATTTATGTATGGCATGACAAATGACATGGAGAATGATGACGGCCAATCAGATGGTTGGAACATATTGAATATTTAAGAGGAACATGAGGAGCTTTTAATTCAACTGATCTTGCACATATTGTCGCTATTTTTGAGGCAACATTATAGTGGAAACATCATAATTGAAGACATTTTTTCCATGGTCTGGTGAGGAGTACTTGATATTTCATCACCCTTCCTGCGGTCAGTCTGAGTTTTCAGATCATTGTCCCATTTTCATTGAGGAAAGAACGAAAATCAAGATCAAAACAAAAACAAAACCTACCTGGACCCCCCCTCCAATCAGCGCTGCATACACACACCCTTAACCCAGTGAAACAAATACAATCAAACTGTTCATTAAGAAATAAAAAATCAGTCAGAAGAAGTATATTAATGATAGGACCTGCAGAAATTACTCATGGCCATCTGGCATGACTTCTACAAAAACGGTAGATGGTGCAAAGTGCAACACAGCTAAAGGTCAAACAGCAATGGCTACAGCGTAGGCTACAGATTATTATCATCAAGGTTAACCATTTTGTTATGGCACATCGCAACAGACCATGTTGACCAATTATTCATGTGTGTAAGCAAGGCTTCTGCCAAAAGTGAACATGAGGTATTGGATCTAGTTAGTAGGGCTAGACTAGTTCCCCAAGCATTATAGTAGATAGCAATAGTCTAGATAACAAACGTTACATGACTGCACTTTTAATTCCTTTGGTCTGTCTCACGTTCCTCAATCTTTCAACAGCAATAACAATGTTTTTTCTTGTTTCTGACTTTGCTCTATTAAAGGCAATTTGGGAGCCATACCAGGGGTTTTTGGTCTTACGACTGGCTCGTCCACCATATTTTGTATTACATACTGTACCTGATGTTGTGGGAGGCGGAGCTGGTTGAGCCTGGATGAGCCTGGATGAGACTTACGTATAAGGAGTGGGAGGGGCTCCAGCTATAGGGGAGGAGCTTTTTTATGGGCTGTAAAAAATACATAGAGCTGAATACAGGGGGTAACAACAAACTAAATAGGGAATGAACAGATTAGAAGTTCATCCCTCCACCTTATCTTTGACCTACTGAAAGGATTGTAGGCTAGATGAAAGTGAAAATCTTACACAAGGCCTCTCCGGACGGCAGGGAAGATCGCCAATTTGATTGATGAACTCTCTTCTACTATCACCACGCCATTGATGCCCCTTCACTCTTTTCCACTATTTTTTCTTTTACTATTTGTGCTTACATTCCGTATTCCCTGCTGAGTTCTAGTACTTTTGGTGCTGCAAGGATCTAACTTCCCACAGGGATTATTAAAGTTTCATCTAATGTAATTTAAAGAGTGATGCTGCTCAACCCCACCACTAGCTATATGGCCTTTGTAATCCAGATGCTGTGTGTACAAGTCTGCAATTTGCGTGAAACACCAGACTTCTATCTAGAGGTGTTCAAGAGTACCCCAGGCTGTCAGAGTTAACTCAGCAATTACAGGCAATTACAGCCAGAATTTTTACCTGGATTTGTACCGAATCACTGACATGGTCATTCAGGATAGGATAAAATTCCTGGTGTCCTGAGGTAAACATTACCAGACCTCCTCTGATAACACTAATGCCAGCCGGAGAAGGCTATAGCTATAGCTATACAACTTTGCACACTGGCAGCTCCAAATGGCAGTGTCACTCGATGTCACATCAGTAAACTACACACAGTACGCCCATGTTTACCAACCCGGCCGTCTGTGATGCTTTATACCAGAGGACACCAAAGGGACAAGACAGGCAAAAGGGGGGATGCCCTTCTGTATTGTAGCCTCACTTTGTGATTTAGGCTCATAAGGCGTGTGTATTTTGCCTAATGTAGCTTTAATGTAATAATTATCACACTGTTTTGTAAAGTAAGTATTTTTTGTAAGGTATGTCTCATAAGCTGAGAAACTGACCATATCTTACTCTATTTTCTCCCTTTGTCTACTCCTCTTCACAGACGAGACTAGCTGTAGGTGTGAACTGAAAGGTGAGCTGAGGTCATCCTGCAGTTTTAGATTCTGAGAACAGCTTGTAGTGTGTGTGTGTGTGTGTGTGTGTGTGTGTTGTGTCAGACACTGATGTTGAAATCAGTCACCCTCAAAGGGCCCAGTGTGAGACAAACAGGCCCATGCTGCCAAGAGACTGAGGCAGGAGACCAGGAAGCATTTAAACTGGAAACAAACCACTTTCACAACATCTTCAAGGGAACGAGGGGAATTCTCCAGAAGACTAATTTGTCCACAGTGGCATAAAGGCAACATTAAAGGTTTCCCCATAGTTTTGTTTTCTGTTTATTCCAGCTAACTTCACATGGCCAATGTTTGATATACTGTTAAAATGATCAACATGACTAATTATATGAATCATATAACCAAAACAACCATTAGACTGAATGGCATTTCTGTGTTCTCAATCATAAAAATACTGAAATGAATGCATTGTTTGACTGCATTAAAACGTATTGCAAAAACATGCTCTTTCCATAATACATTTTCATAAGCTTGTATATCTTAGCAAATGCGTGGTTACACTAACTTCTGAGCCCAAAGATAAGCAACATATGCTGAAACATGCAGAAATCAAGTCAAAATGAGGGTAAGCACTTACATTGTGCAATAGTCCAAAAAGGTGTCAAATACGCATGTCCACATACCTGTAGACACACTTGTGATCAGCAAAATCAGATATTGGATTGCTATAGGGTGGTAAGTATTTGGTGAACAATAAGCCATTGACAAAGTCTCACAATTAGTTTAGTGGGAAGTGCGTTCAACTCTTGTTGTTCTTTCCGAAACTTTATACAGAGTTCAGAGACACAGAGGAGGAATTTTAGACTCGTTAGTTCAAACACATTCAAGTCAATCATAGAAAAGTACTAGAACGGCAAGCATTTTTAATATTAAAGTGCAACCACAGGTCTGGATGAGGTATGCTGTAAAAACAGTGTGATATCCAAAGCTGTAAGGTGGAGTCGTGAGAAATGGTAAGGACTCTAGAGGTGGTTTTCTCAACACCCATCTGACTCATATTATTTAATGTTGCCAATGACTTGCATGGGACTATTTGCAGCTTAAGGCCTTTCATTTAATCCCAACATTTCATCGAGAGTGAGATAAAAACATTTTCGCAATTGATGTTCAGTCCAGATGGGGCCTTAACTCCTCAGGGATGCTGTTGGTAAGAGAGGCATTTAATCTCAATGAGATCAGTGTTTGATTAAATGATTTCTAAATTTCCAGTGAGGATGGATGTAGTATTGTCTGTGTGTGTGTGTGTGCTGGTGCCAATAGACAGCATTAGCACACTGTCTGTCTGTTGTCAAGGAGGTGAAAATGTCTGATATGACACTGGTTTGTTACCGGAATAGGTTCCTACACAGGCGCCGCTTTCACTCCATCTTAAAAATGAATTTTTGCACAACACTTATTGAACAATTTCTGTCACTGGCGTATTTTAACAATAGAAGCGACCTACCTGACTTTGCTCAACAACGGCACAACACTGATTAATGAAACGTTTTCCCAACCACCTCCCACAAATCAGCTGTGAAGTAGTTGCAGTAGGGCCAGTGAAAACACAACCAGTAATTTCACTGCCAGCACTAATAGCTTGAAGGTAATAATGGTGGTGGTTAAGTTCATCATTCAGCACTGCACATGCTGTTTTATTTCTAGACAGTGAGCCTGTCTGCCTATCTGTACCTGTCTATTGTGTCTGTTTGATTATTTGTCTCTGTGTATTTACCTGTCTGTCTCTCTGAATGTCTGCTTGTCTTCCTGCCCGTCTGTCTGTCTGTCTGTCTGTTATTCCTCTGTATCTGTCTCACATCATTTCCCTCTCCTCTTTATAGGTAACTACAAAAACACTGCATGGAAGAGTGTTGCCTGCCCACTCTCCTCTAAAAATGGATGCTAACTAGTTCCTTTTAGAGTCGCAAAAAAAAAAAAAAAAAAAAAAAAAAAAACAAAACACACAC
>OOFE01047584.1:0-12289 GCA_900323365.1 Monocentris japonica
GGGGGGCCTGGGGAGCCTGGGGGGCTTGCCACCCAATGATAATTCTAATAATGAGACTATTAAAATACTTCCAACGTGTCGGAGAGGTTTCAAGCCTTTTGATTAAGAGTTATGTGAAGGATTTATGTTTTTCTGTTCGTATATGTATCCATATGTCCGCAAGTGTCAGATCGATCCAGGGCCGCGTGCCGCCTCACATATTTCCATGCCATCTCTCAGACAGGAGATAAACCGGAACTTTTTGTTGCTTCTCTTTTCTACCGTTTAGTCACAAAGTTTCGGATTGTCTAAGAGGTCATATCTCGGTCACCTCATCCTGTCAACAGCACATCTCTAAGCTGTGCTGGATTTAGGGAACTGAGCATGTTCACACTCAAACTGACAATGCAGCGACTCAGCTTGTTTCTTCTCTGGCTCAAAATGCACACAGGAGGTGGTTTCTTCCAGTGTATTGTTTTATTTGATCAATACTAGTGCGTTTGATTTGATTTTTCCTTTCATGCATTTTATTTTCTGAAGCTATTGAAGCGCCTCAAAGTAAATACAAGTAAATACATCGCAAATTTCAAATATCTTCGTTCATTTCACCCATCCATTCAGCTATTCTTTTTCTAACAGGTTTTCAGTTGCTCTTCCAAAAAACAGACACAATTATTCAACAATTACAAAACAACTAAAACTAAAATATTGCACATTTATGTGTAAATTCATGTTTGTTCGCCTTTCACAGAATCATCAACTCCTGCGGAAACTGAAGAAACTGTTTATTCTGAAGTCAAAAAAGGAACAGGTAATATTATCGCGCCAATGCTGCCATATCATATACATGTTTTCGTCTTGTTTCTTAATGCTGCATTCTACAGATGATTAAATACAGCAGAGTGTAAACTGTCAGCATCCCTGCATCTTCAATGACAGTATTTGAAGTTGTCTGCTGTGATTTTATTCCAGGTCCGTGAAGTGAAGTGTGTCAGACAGCCTAACGAGAGAGGTGGATGACATGAGAACATGGAAGAAGAGCTTGCAGAAGTTCACGCAACAATAAACATTTTATTTGTTGAGTAAGCTGTCAGCAGCATTTTTATATTGACTATGATTATATACAACTTTTCTCCCCACAGCCATTTTTAATCTATTATTATTATTTAATCATATTATTTTGTGTATTATTGATCATCCAGTATAACTGACTCCTTGAGGGGGCAGCAGTAGCCTAGAGGTTAGAGAGTAGAGAGTAGAGAAGTAACGGTTTCCCCTCCCTCTATGTCGCTGTTGACCTGCCCTTGAGGAAGGTACCTGGAGCTGCTCGGGTGGCCACCAGCACAAGCCCGTGGTTGGACTGGGCAGCTCCCAGTGTGACTGTGTTGGGACTTGAATGAATGTAAAGCAAAGCGTGTGCTCAGTCAACTTTTCAAAGGTTTACTTGAAAATGGAAAACTGCATCCGTCACAGGCTTGATTTAGACAGAACCTCAAAAATCACTGAAACTTGGTGACATAAATCAGCTTTGTTGTTGGTGTTGGTTTGTAAACTCAGTCATAGACAGAGAGAACAAATTCTGATAAAATGTCTTAGAGGCCTTAGAGAATATACCTAAGAATGTCATATTTAATTACTTCAATAATAATCCATTGTGGGATTTATTTTCATGCTGCAAACATTTTGTTAGAGTGGGTGTCCAGCTTTTAAAATGGTGGATATGTCATTGTGAAATAAAGATCCTCAAAAGGATACTAAGGGTGTGTCCAACATTTCTCATTAACTGGTATCACTTCCACTCTCCAAAAAAGACACTGGGTGGCAACATCACAGAGCACAGCTTCACCAATCATTTTGCATTTGTCGTTTAAGTTTTTTTATTGAGGAGTCAGATAATAAAGCACCACCAAGAGTGGATCCAGTTCAATTATTGTCTGTAGCATATCTGATAGAATTTGGAATATGTTGGTCCAGAATGGAGTTCATTTAGGACAAAGAGCTGTGGAGATGATCTTAAATTGAATAAGGCAGTGTCTAGAGTTGGTGGAACATTTCTGTATGTTCTCTAGAGCATCATCCCAAAGATAATCGTCTATCTCCAGCTCCAGCTCCTGCTCCCAGAGTGTTTTTCATGCCTTCCGTAGAAGGTGAGCTTCTGAGTAATAAGGAGCTGTCGAGTCGCGACAGCAGGCGTCTTTCCTTAACCTCCCATCCCAAAGAGTCCATCAAACTTATTGGGTTCAACCTTTTCAAGATTGGGTATGTATTTCTTCACGTAATCCCTGATCTGCAGGTATCTGAAGAAGTTGTTCCCATGGAGACCATATTGGACCTGGAGTTGGTTGAAGGAGGCAAAGCTCCCATCTATGAAAAGGTCACCAACAGTCCAGATACCCAGAGCTCTCCATTGTGTGAAAGCAGAGTCTAAAGTAGATGGGACAAATGAGGGATTTCCTGCAATTGGCAAGAATGTGGACATAGGTTCTGTTTTAAAATGAGATTTAATTTGCTTCCAGGTGCGGATAGTGCCGTGAATTATGCTGTTGTTATTATAGGTTGCCATATCTATCTTTGTTGGTGATAAAATCAACGCACCAATGTCATAAGGGATGCATTCTTCTCTTTCCATTTTGATTCAGGTGGGATGTGTAAGAATATGATCTAGCCACATCATGATATTGCGAAGGGCACAGGCGTAATAATAGAGGGAGAAATTTGGAAGGGCCATTCCCCTGTCCGATTTGGATTTACAGAGGTGAACTTTGCTAATTATGTGAGCCTTATAGTCCCACAAGAAAGGAACAATGATAGAGTCAAGTTTCTTAAAAAACATTTTGGGTAGAAATATGGGATATTCTGAAAAAGGTAAAGAATTTGGGGGTGAAAAACCATCTTTATTGCATTGACTCTTCCCGCCAAGGAAATAGGGAGTGATCTCCAAAACTGGATGTTATTTTGCAATTTGGCCACCAGAGGGGGAAAATTGACTTTATATAATGACTGGAAATCTTAAGTAACTTCTATTCCTAAGTATATGAATTTATCTTGAGTGATCTTGAAGGGATAATTCAGCAACAATGATGGGTCTCGGAGCTTGATTGGCATCAGCTCTATACCCTGAAAACGTTCCAAAATGAGAGATGATTTCCGAGATGGCCGGGATAGTAGATTGAGGCTGGGTTATATACAGCAGGATATCATCTGCGTACAGCGAGATTTTACTGTGTGTCTCATTTGTACCGTATCCATGTATATGGAGGTCAGAACAGATGATTTGAGCAAGAGGCTCAAGGGCCAAGGCAAAAAGCAGTGGGGATAAAGAACAGCCCTGTCTGGTGCCTCTGTATAGTTGAAATGGAGGAGAAAGAGTTGTATTAATGATAATTCTAGCACAAGGCATATGATAGAGAATTTTTAGCCATTTTTCAAAATGTCGCCAACATCATATCCTCTCAATGTTGCAAAGAGATAGGGCCATTCCAGTTGGTCGAAAGCCTTCTCTGTGTCAAGAGAGAGGACAGCCAAATCATCTACCTTCTTGTTCTGGACGTAAATTATATTGAAAAGACGTCTTAGATTAAAGCTAGAGTGTCTGTTTGGTATGAAGCCTGTCTGGTCAGGATGGATGAGTTTACCAATTAAAGAATTGAGTCTACTGGACAGAATTTTGGCCAGTATCTTTTGGTCGCACGTCAAAAGTGAAATTGGTCTATAACTAGTTACTTCCACCAGATCCTTTCCTTTTTTGGGTATTACTGTTATGATGGCTTCATTCAGAGTGGGTGGCAAGGTGCCATCTATGTTTCCTTTTGCATTTCTAATCGTGATTTGGCGAGCAGGCGTGCTCCTCACATCATGTCAGGGGGACAACCTCCATCAGCTGTTTGAGAGGACAGTCTCAGTAATCCAAAATCAAAATGAATGCAAGTCAAAAATACCCCCCAAAAAATGACATGCGCTAAAATCGTTTCAACACATTGAATCGACTGGATGATCATATCTGACTCAGGAAGGAAATGGAAGGAGGTTTATATCTCCAGTTTGACACATTAATGTGACATGACAACCCTCCAAAGATAGCAATAAGCCTCTACTCTATTCTATTCTATTCTATTCTGAACTCAATGAGGAATGCCTACAATGTTGTGCATGTCTTCTCCATGTTCGATCCCACAACAGTCAGCAGCTAAATTCACTTGTATGTGTTTGATGCTTCATGACATGTCGGTGGCTGCTATAGAGGGATCCACATCGCCACTGTTTCTGTTTCACACTGTGGGTTTCTGCATGTGGTTTAACAGTAAACAGACAATCACCTTCTTGTTCACGGGAAGTTGCATGCTGTTTACGGGCCACTTCTGCAGAAGTGTGGTCGCAGAAACACAGCGCTAAATACCATGGTCACGAGGGCCGGTTTTGTTTAGACTTTATTTATCTGGACACTCTTTTGCGACAGCTTCCCTGCATCACATTCATGCATTTACACGCGGTCGCGATTGGGAGCTGCCCAGCAGGTGGGCCCGCTGAGCAGCTCCACTGAAGCAATTGGGGTTTTAACCACTTTGCTCAAGGCCCCCATGATATTTGTTGAGGGAAGGAACGACATCCGGTCCAGGGATTTGAGCATAAGCCTGCTTTTCTTACCTAAAGGCTACAGCCACAACTGACTGATGACACTATGGGGCATTTGCAGCATTTGTTAGACTCAATTCATCAGAATCAATTCAAACTGAGCTGGACTGAGCATCAGTGCCATTCAGCCTGGTTAGTCCTGGTTTAGACTTCTGTTGTTTAATACATGTTACTTCTGCTTTGACAAGAATCAATACTCTAGTCCACAGTGTTTTTCAGCATCTTTCCCTGTTATTGAAATATTTGGTAGCCATTTTAAAGATGAAAGGTGAAACTTTCAAGACAATCTCTGGAGAAATTGGTCATAGGCTTCCAGTGTCTCTGAAATGCGGCTTTTAACACCTTGAAAGGCCACCAAAAAATCAATAGATTTTGATATTTCAGAAGATGCCACTGTGAAAATGCTGTGCACATATGGTATCATCAAGGCCTATCTTTTCCGTCAAAATCTGAATGAAATGGATAGCGATGAGAGACTAGTTGGTGGCTACCCTTCACCCACACTGGGACTGTCCTGAGGGTTAAACAGTGGCGTAGACAAACGCTGCTGTCCATGGCAGCACCCGGTGGACAGCCAGGGCAAGCGTTATAACCCGATTGGTTTATAACCCGAAACCTAAAGCGCAATATACTATTATACTGTTATCTCTGTACCATGTGTGTCAGCATGTACCATGTCAGCTGTCAATATGCCTCTGCACCAACGTCACCAAGACTAAAATTCCCATTAATTTAGTAAAGTGATTGTTCTGATTTCTTAACTACAAAATAAATATATTTGTTTTCTGTAATGTCATCATTTACACTTGGGCAGAGCCACAGATAATGCTTATGTCGTGATGCTCTGTGGTTCACTTCCTTCTCTAAAGTGCACAAGCGGGCCCCAGACAAACCTCAGCTCTGGTTAACGTGCAGATGTCTAATTATAAGCCCGATCACTACCACACACGAGCACAAACACACAGGCATGCATGCATCAATAGTTTTAGTCCTACAAACATTTCTCGGAGGCGGGGCTGCTCGCTGCTGACCCTAACTATCGGCATTGCAAAGGCAATTCTGCACGTCATTTGTTATCAACCATTTCTTGACTAGCTTGCTTTGATGCCAAGTTGAAGCCCAACCAGTTATTTGGCTGCCTAGCATCTCTACTGCTAGCTTAATTTTATTAAATTCCTTAAAGGTAAACCCTCAGATAACGCACACAGATTATAAAGAGGGGGTACATATTGTTTCTGTGTGTCATGTTAGAGCATGCTGCCTCCACTGCTGGTTTGCAGTATGTTCATGTTTTCCAGCCTCCTTACTGGCTGGTTAGTGGTCTGTAATTCCTCCAAGGCTGGTCTGAGTCAAAAGGGATGCTGATGTGATTCGTAACTGTCCAAACCTCCTTCCAGGCTGGGTTACATTGCAACGTCCTTCCAGACTGCGAACAACACACAGCACTGTCACTCAGACAGTGCTGTGGGGCTGACAGAAGGTCATTTCCTACCAACATGGTTTTTGACACTCTGCCTCATGCATCAATACTGCTAGCCGTTGACAGAATCCCCCGCCCCTGACACACACACACACACACGTCCTCTCTATTTCTATGGTATGGTAAGTTTCCCGTTAGCAGAGTCAGATAAGAGACCAGGAAAAGGAAGCAGAAGCTGTTCCTCACTTCACAGAGATGGTTGGTGGTGGCCTCCTCTGCCTTCCCCGCTTTTTCAAATACAGTGCTGTACTGCTGCTTGTGGTCTGCAAACATGGTAGGTTAAACCTTTTAGTTCCATTTGGTTCATGCTGTTTTGTGCCCGATTGAACAGATACACTCTGATATGTGCTTAGAAAAGTCTGAGGCAAACTGTGTTGCTCATGTATGACTCTTATTTATTGAATGTTTGCATACCATTGGAAGTCCTTGTTGTGCATTTGAAACAGAATAGAAACTAATTGTAATTCAGTCAGCTTTACTATATCAGAGGACACATTCGAGGAAGAATGCTGCCTTGGCTTCAATGTTAAAGCAAATACGATCTCATTGCAGATCACGGCATTCACACATTCAAAAAAAAAGTGAGTGTCAGACATCAGTTGCTGAAAAAACAAAACAAAAAAGGATTTCTTTTTCATGGGTTATTCATAGCAAAATAAAAGCCCAAATGCATTCACACAGGTTCAGTGTACCCTGTATCCATTGAAGACTTGCCCTCCTCACTTTTATTTTTGAACTTTTGGATTTATTTATTATTTACAGATAAACTATTGTATGGTATCAGTCAACGTTTTTTTTGAGGATGTGCCATGCATTTCAGGGGTTAGCATATACTCTGTGTCAGCAAATTTCCTGCTGCAAGAAAACTTGAAATAACTCAGGACAAGACAGGGGTGGATCATGGTTTCTGTTTCTACTTCTACTTTTTTTTGCAGAAAGAGTGCTTGTTGAAGTCATATGTTGTTAAACCTTTATAAGTTACTGTACTTCTGACTAAATGTGTATTTAGCTACATATTTAGTTTAGGTGATGAAAATCTATCAACTTCTCTTTTAGCTATATTGATAGTATGTGGACTGTAGAATAGAATAGAATAGAATAGAATAGAGCTTTATTTGTCCAGTGATCTTAGGTTACTGCATGGTTCAGGCATGAACTATCTACCTGTTTTATACCTTGTATGACAAACTGTACCTTGGAGAGAAATCTTTTTAGAACAGGTGGTCGAAAATAACATTTTGGAAAAAATGTTATGGAAAATAGTTAAATGATGACAAAGCTATCTCAATCCCAGAAAAGTAAAAATGTGTTTTAGGCATTTCATTGCCAAATGAGATGCCCACAGTGACACCAACTCTTACAAAATGTCCCATCCTGTCCTGTCCTGTCCTGTCCTGTCCTGCCCTGCCCTGCCCTGCCCTGTCCTGTCCTGTCTTGTCCTGTCCTGTCCCGTCCTGTCTTGCCCTGTCCTGTCCTCTTAACCATTCCAGGGGCGGCAGGTTGGCCTAGCGGTTAGAGAGACCGACTCGTGACCGGAGGGTCGCTGGTTTGATCCCTGGCACCACCAGGGGGGTGTATTCCAGCTGTGAGCTGGTGATCCGAAAATGACTGGTGTCACGGCTACGGTGCCCACCAACACTGCCGAAGTGCCCTTGAGCAAGGCACTTAACCCCAAAACCGCTCCAGGCACGCTGTTCATTGGCTGACGCCTGCACTCTGACCTCTGACCTGAAAAATGCATGTGTGGTGTAATATGTTGTGTGTGTATCTAGTCAGGGGTATGTGAAAAAAGCATTTCACTGCATGTATGTGACAAATAAAGTTCCTTTCCACTGTGCATATTTCTATTCTAAAGGTTCTGGTTTCTCTCTAAACATTAACAGACATCAACCATAATATCTTCAACGCTGATGAATTTGACAATCCCCTTTCAAAAAGGGAAAACTAACTGTGTGTTGTTTCCTCACGTGTTTCAGATGTGGAGGCCAGTTGTGGAAATGTGGTCCATAAAAACGTCGGAGACACTGTGGAGCTTCCCTCATGCTTACCCAATGAAGGGGTCATCATTGCAACTTGGAAATATAAAGGAAAGAAAATTATAGAATGGGATTTGCTTGGCGATGGCGTTACAACATTTGAAGACAGAGCAGACATCAACCCCACAAATTTTAGTTTAACACTGAAGACAGTGACTCTGGAAGACTCGGGGGTATTCTATTTTCTCTCAGAGACGAATGTCACACAAAGGAACACGATACAGATCACTCTGCAAGTTCACGGTAGGGTGCCGATTCCTTTATTGTCTGTATTTGGCTGATGATCTACAGCTGGTATACGTTCACATCACAGTGTTGGTGTCTGATATGAAAAGTCCCGTTGTCCACTTAAGAGAAACGATTGCACACATGAAACAGTAGCACTCCCTGTCTCTGTCTCTCTCTCCACTACTTTATCAGAGGCCATAACTCAGGAGCCTGGCTTGGTTGTGGTCAATTCAACCTGGCATGCAGTGAACAGCTCCTGCACAGTTTTGCTGGAGTGCCATGCAGCCCATGCCACCGGGGTCTCCTACAGGTGGACTGTGAGGGACGGCAGCTACTTGGGCTCCAGGGTGAATGTCCCCCTCAAGCCACAAGATGGAGACACCACTGTCACCTGCACGGTTTCCAATTCTATCAGTGAGAAATCTACATCTGTAGCAGTGAAGTGCAATAACGACACGATTTCAGTCCTAGCAGGTGGGTGCAGGGGTGGAGAGTAACTCAATTCTTTAATCCCAGATTTGATGTGATTCGACTTTACTGGAGCGTTTCTTTAAAAAAAAAAGAAAAAAAAAGTAAATTTTTCCCAGTCCCAGTGATAACTAATACTTGCAATCAGTAGTTGTATTTAATTTAAGGGTTTTGCATCCAAAAATTATGATAGATTTTGTTTTTTAAACTAGGCATTGAAACAAAAACAACAACAGCAATAATACTTCCAGTTGCAGAGCCAAGACGTTCTACAATCTACATGGCTGTGGCAGCAGGAATTGGTTGTTTGGTCCTGGTCACTTTGTCTGTGGCTGTTTGTTACTGCAAACAAAGACAAGCAGGTAGGAAACTACCCTCACTGATGAATGTGTGTCATTTCTTTGTAGTAGTTTATTATAGTCTGTGATCTGTGATTCAGTTGCCTGTGAATGTGCATAGACAACTGACTGTCTATGATGTATTTCACCACTGCTTTATTCCCCAGAGGCTGCGTGATGTCTTGTATTGTCCTTGTTAATGTATGGCCAGTACATGTATGGCATTTAATAGATGTCTTTGTGCTGAGCCTTTCCCATCTCAAGTTGTCTCTCATGTCAATACTACCAACAGGCACTGATTTTCCTGACAACACCATATACGCTGATATCTCTAACAACCCTACGGTGAAAGATGTAAGTATAGTTGACTTCATGTACTGTGGGCGTACATCGTTTCGCATCAGTTAGCTGCAAGGTTCACCCTCCAGAAAGGTTCACCCTCCACCCACTCCTCTTGCTCTCTTTCCCTCTCTCTCTCTCTCTTTCATGTGTGCATGTGCGCATGTATGTGTGCGTGCAAAATTGCAGGAGAGATCGAATAACTTGATGAACCCGCCCTCAATCTATGAAACCATTGATGACAGAGTCGACTCAGTCACTCTTGGGGTGAGAGCAAAACTTTCATCAACACGTTTTCAAAACTAAGTGGTGGAGACTGACATAAATTACAGTACCTGTATGTTTTAGTGTGGATAAAAGTGTGTCACACAATGTGCATTTCCCCCCTCTTGTCCAAATAATATCACAATAACACATTTTTAGTGACTGTTTTTGTTGTTGTATTGTGTCACGCATCTTGCCTGAGACCATCTTTGAACAAATTCAAGACACAGTTAGTGACTTTTATTTAAAGGCCACTACTGTTTTGAGTTTTGTTCCAAAATAAAACATGGATAAAAGTGACACCTACACTGATGAAATGACTGCTGATATCAACAGAAGACTATGGAATGTCATTTTTGTCCATATTTTTGACATGTGTCTCTGAATTATTTCCTTTTAAAATGGATAGATCATTGGCACATTTTCACATGGGGGAAATGAATTTCTTCGTCTTTGAAATGAAAACTTTTTTGCCAAAATGAGATATGGTTGAAATAACTGACGCCTCCTCTTACAAAATGACTGAAATCACAAGATAGAATTAACCTCGGTTGGTAAAGTGACAACACTTTCACAGAGGTGGTTTAGAGATGTTGAGCGATGAAGGTTCAGTGTGTTTTTAGCGCTTTGGAAATGAACTCTTCCAATGTAGTGACCCTTACGTCTGACTGCGAGATTGATTGACGTTGTCGTGCCTATTTTGTCGCACATCTAGCCCCAGACTGTCTATGACAAGATCCATCTCAATCGCCTGACGGAGGCCTCCACGTCGCCATAGCAAGATGTCTGCCAGGACTTGTAGCACAAGTTGTAGCGTGAGCGGTTCGGTTTTCCTCATGCTGACACGCCTGTCTAGAACGACAAAAAACTTTTATCTTATGTGCTAAAATGTGTAAATATTGTAAATATAGAGATTATTATTTTTAAAATGTTTATGTCTTGTAACAGTTCTTGTTGTGCAGTGTGTCTCTTTCTCTTTGGCATATGTTCTTGTTGATGTACAGATATTTGCCAATTCTTTTCTGTATTCTTGTTTTTAAATGCCCTAAAAATCACTGTAAATTATATTAAATTAGTCTTTGTGAAAGTAACAAATTACATTTATTCTTGTTACTGTAATTGAGTATATTTGTCTTGTCATTTTTGTGTGTGTGTGTGTGTGTGTGTGAGCGAGTGAGTGAGCGAGAGAGAGCGGTGTGTGTATCATAGACATTTTATAGCATTTAAAGTAAAATGTTTTTAGCCAGGGCTGAATTTGGTACCACTAGAAAATGGTTTAAAGTAGTGCTAAGTGAAAAGTGATGCCATTATTCTACCTGATCACGTTGTGCACCCGATTTACCACACCCTCAAATGTAAGGAGGGTGTAAGTATAAAGACACACATGAACTGTTCCTATTTCAGCATTTGTTCATTCTGTTCATCCGCTGGCTGCAGAGCAATGCCAAGGTAGGAAAGGCTTAGGAGGAAGAAGGAGAAAGAGCTACCAAGGGGTCGCAGCTCCCTTATATCTTGGGTGTAATACACAGCAAGATGACAGCCAGGAAGAGGAGAGAGAAACGTGAGAGAGAGAGAAGCTCAGATATCGATAACAGTAGAGATGCTCTTGAGAAAGACGTCCTGGGCCACGAGCAACAAAGAGTTGGTCACATAGCTCAGGAGATGAGGCAGCAAAAGAGGAAGATGGAGGAGGGGAAGTAAGATGGAGCTAATTTAGAGGATGATACAAGTAAGATGAAGCACATATCAGAAACAGATGATGATGTGAGAAATATATGTGAAAGAGAAATAGAGAACTATTGACCAGACTAATTGATGTCACCCTGTACCTTGCACACCAAGGGCCCTTTAGAGGCCACGATGAATCAGTCGATAGCTCCAAGCGATGGAACTTCACAGAACTAGTTTTTTTGCAGAGTACGACAGTGTGAGTAGTGGAAAGTACAAAATCTAACGTGGTTAAAAACTCTGAATGGTTTTCACAAGCTCAACATCTTTTGTGCAGCGCCAAAAGACGTTGCACCCTGGGGAGCGAGTTGTTGAGCTGCAGAAAGCTCTGAGACATAAGATGGGCGTGCAGGGAGAAGGTACTGAAGGCTCTACAATGAGTGCTCATGGAGATCATGGAGAAAGAGCCTCCTGACATCTGCTGGAGATGCTAAGAGCTTCTAAAGAGCTTCTAGAGGTCACTATCTCACTATTGATGCCTCTGATGCCCTGTAGAAACAGAGCATTGAGCTTGGAGCTGCATATTCAGTCAGAGAAGAAATTCAGGACGCCACAGAAAAAGCTGAATCAGCATCTGGTATTGGTGTTCACCCAGGACAGCAGACACACAAGCGGAGGGAAAACGCTGCCACAGAGAGCCATCTCTGCAGAAGACTAAAAGTCTCCCATCCATTCCTTGACAGCGTAGCACAAGAGATCAAGAGGAGGTTTAGGGAGGAAGGTAAAATGGAGGTCCTTGGTGCTCCTCAAAAACAGAGAACTGAGGAGAACAGCAGCCGAGACACATCCCCATCACT
>OOFE01047585.1:4917-17158 GCA_900323365.1 Monocentris japonica
GTTTAAACATCTCACACGTCATCTGAAAACCTCAAAACCTTTAGTGAAAATCAAAAAATCTCCCTAGCTGCGTGTCAGTAACATGGTGGGCTGTACAAGGAATAAGAGAATACTGTTAGCTAAGCTGCCCCTCTACTTTGTTGCTTGGATATAATGGCCTTTAGAGTAGCTGAGTTGGTTCCAAAGTGCCAAGCAAGATCATAATGTAATGTAAAGTAATTCATGTGAAATAGCAATGATTTGACCCAGATATTACAGGCCAATTGTCACATCTGCAGACAGATGCACACACACACACACACACTGACCTTGTTCATGACCTTCTGTTGCTGTGTGTGGTTCTGCCTCAGTGAGACCACCTCTCTCCACAGCACCTCATTCTGCCTGGAGAGAGGAGAGGAGGAGAAGGAGGATAGAAGGAGGAGGCGCAGAGAAAGGAAAATAGGGAAAAACGAGAGATTTTACAGTAATTATATATTTAAAAGATCAGCTTTTTCCTTTCCTTTAAAGACTTTTGTTTTACTTTTGTTTGTCTACACAAAATGCAACATAGTGAAATATATTTTTAGATTTTCTTTTTATTGAAAATGGAAAATAGAAATGACAAAGCAATCATAATTAAATCCATTTTGAATTCAGGCTGTACATGCATGTCAATACCCATGTATGCATGAGTGCGCACATGTGCACACACACTCTCTCACACACACACACACTCTCACACACACACAAACTCTCACACACACACACACACACACCTGCCCATGACTTCTAAGGATGTGAGTGGTTATTGGTGGGAGAGTGTGTGGTCAGGTGAGCAGGTGAACATTCTCTCCACTCATTAGAGACAATAGCGTAGTACAAAGCAGCAGGGCTGCACAATGGGCACACAGCAGCTATTTTCAGGAACAATAGGCTCTAGAGAAAAAGTCAGGTCATCCACTGGGTGATTTGTTCCAACTTACCAGGGAAATAGTGGACAGGTAAATTGCTGTTCTCACACTTTCCCCCCCAAAATGCACAGTTAAAATGGACGCTTAAACTATAAGGCATCTGAACTCTATGTTTTATATAAAGGATAGAGAACAACTCCCTAATTTGAAAACAATATCAGTATCCCTCCATGAAGTTTCAGGTCATGCTATTTCCATTGGTATTTAACACTATGTGGAATAAGGGTACTTTTGGTGGTAATTGTTGATGGAAGGGAACATCACTCTCCACCTATCCATCCCATCCCACACACACATACATACATACAGTTTCTGTACTCACTGTTTCATGTCTTGCATCTGACATTCCATGTTGTCCTGTTGTGTTCTGAGCAGCTGAACTTCATACAGCAGTTTACTGAGGTCCTCCTGGCGAACTTTAGTCTCCTCGCTCTTCACTATGGACACCTGGACACAGATGCACAGTGAAAAAAGTTCTACACTTGGAGCAGTAACTAGCTTTTGTGTTTATATGGTAGGTACAATTCTACAGTAAAATTCTATCACAGAAAGCTGTTTTCGCTGCTCGTACTGTTACAGCTGATATTCTGGATACATGTTTTTATATATAAATTCTGCTATTGAGCCTTGGGTTTGGCTATTTTTCAAGAAAGGCATTTACTCATAAAGGCGTCAGACATTTGTATCAAAGTACCTCTAACGCGTAAACAAAATAAATCTAGTGTGCTGTAGCTGTGGTGCAGGGGTCATTCATACTCTAAGCCAACACGAACACGATGTGAAAACCACATGTAAACTTGATCCAAATGAAAAACATTACGCTAACATTGCACCTACACTACATGTGTCCTGTCTCCATTGTTAGTCTATGTAAAAGATTTCAAGTCTGGTCTTGGTCCGGTCTTTGTCTCAAGATCACTTTTCTATTGGCTCAGACTTGTTTTGGTCTCGTGTCTATTTTCACTCGGACTCATCTTGGTCTTGGCCACTATTGGATGTTGACTTGGCGTTTTTATGCCCATTTTATAGTATGTTTTTCTCAACATAACTATTCTGGAGTAAAATAATTGGTGGCATGGAATCAATTTGGCCAAGCAAAAAAAGCAAAGCAAAAAAAAATCATTGAGCACCAGCCACACAATTTGCCACAGCCAGCAAGTCGCAGTCTCTTACACACACAATATGTCAGCAATATGTGGACACTGTTGT
The DNA here is from genome assembly GCA_900323365.1 of Monocentris japonica. Taxonomy (NCBI): domain Eukaryota; kingdom Metazoa; phylum Chordata; class Actinopteri; order Trachichthyiformes; family Monocentridae; genus Monocentris; species Monocentris japonica. The sequence goes on from OOFE01047585.1 coordinate 7,080, forward strand.
CTACTTTAGTCTTGGTCTTGAATAGGACTTGAGTTGTTCTGATTTCGATCTTGACTTCACCTGGTCTTGGATCTTAACTACAGCCCTGCATGTGCATGTCTTAGTGTGTGTCTGTGTGTCTGTGTGTCCATACCTTCCTCTTGATGTGTTCCAGCAGGTGTTCATGTCCCTGAAGGAAGTACAGATGTTGGAACTCTGTATCGTCTCTCTCAGGCTTCACCAGGCCACTCTGCTCAATATTCACAACCTTACGGAAACCATCTAGATACACATATACAAGCACACACACACACACAGAAATACATATAGAAATTGTATTACTGTACTTGTGACTTTGAAACTGTCAGCAGGAAAAGAATGAAACAGAAAATACAGAAAACACAACAACATACAAGAGGTGACAATTCCATATGGTTCCACTCACTTGGACCAGGTTATTCCACTTACATGAACCTCAGTTTATAACACGTTCATAATTCCTCAACAAGAACTTTGCTGTACTGATCACCTGTGATGTCTGCTTTTATATAATGCTACATCTGGATAATGGTTTCAAATGACTTGAAACTTGGTATAAATGGGAAAATTGGTCTGTGACCCCTGAGTATCCATGAGTGAGCAATTCAAAAAAAGCTGTTGGAAACACAGGGTTCACAAGGTAGATTGAGAAAGGAAGATCCACCTCTTTAAGCAGTATTACTAGTGTAATGACAGCTTCAAAATTCTTGCCAGCAAGAGAAGAGAAGTGAGAGAGAGTATGAGTGTCTACTCACACATGTTGAGCTGTCGAACGAAGCTGGCCATATTATTGTGTTTGAAGTACTTGGGCAGAACCTCCTTGGCGAAACGTCCTTGGTCAAACACATGGAAACTAGTCCCAGTCTGAAAGAAAGAACACAGCCAGGTGTCTAACAGAAACCTTGTATCTCCAAATCCTTTTTAGTTATTTAAGATCATTTCTGATCATACATTACACTGTGGGGAGAGACATGAACTGTAGGAAGTTAAGGAGAGCCCAGCAATCTGAGAAAGTTGTGTGACTTCAGCATTTGAAGTATTTATCTCTTGTACTTTCTTAGGTTACGTTCTATTGACATTCTATTGACATGACCTTATGGGGACCAAAGTTTGTCTTGAATGAACGATGAAGTGGTATTAAGGGTATTATCATATAATCAATATTAAGGGCATTTTGGTCCAGAAAATCACTCTTTCACTCCTCACTAAGTTTTATCACTCCTCAAGTTTTAAGTTGTAGTGATGTTTTAAAGCTACGCCATGCAGCTCTGTACATTGGCGACCCCAAATAGCAGCAAGAGATGCTTGAATTTTTAGGACTTCCATACCCAGAAATCATGCAACTTTACATCAATAAACTGGACACTCCTCTGACCTAAACGTCTTCTTAGTGGCTTCTTCTTTCTTTCTTTTTTTCTTTCTTTCCTCCATCATTGGTGAGCTGAGTTTTCTTTTCACGGAGCACATGTTTTGTTTTTAACTTGAATTGTCACTTCCTGTACATAGAGAAGATTTCCTGCCGGTGACCATACTCGACACAAAAAATATTTTAAGAAAATAGGGTGAATCTATGGTGAATCTAATGTAATCTAATCTATTGTCTTCTGTGTTGCAGCCCCACATGATGATTTATAATGATAAGACAGATATATTTAAGATATTTTAGATTATTTTGATGCTATTTCGGCTATTATTGGATGGTTATTAGCTAGCTTACAGTGCACATCCACTGGTTCAGCATGGTAATTTTGAAAACAATAACTGTTAGGGGATGGCTCTGTTGGCGCCACACCTCGCCCCCTGTTTTGTTATGGAAGTGCACAAAATCTGTGCAATGATTTGTTGTTGAAGAATCACATCTTAGTCAAGTCAAGTCAAGTTTATTTGTATAGCACCTTTCATACACGGAGGCAATTAAAAAAAAAAAAAAATCTTAGCCAGTTAGCTGGTAAAGCTGTGCCAACCATGCAAAGCTTAGGCAACAATGGCTGCAGAGTGGAATGCCACTGTCTCAAACGTAATGGATGGCACCATTTAAAACCACTTATTGGAGTCCACACTTCAGCCATACTTGTATACACTGCTGAGAAGATTTTGCAATTAGGAAAGAACGTGCTTTCATCAAGAGTCAAGCAGCTTCCCTGGGGGAAGACACGCTGGGACAGACCGAGGTGCTGGCGAGGCTCGGGGGAACCGTCACTGGTGGTGGATGTGAGGATATTGCACAGCCATGCCCACAGAGATTTAGAGTATATGCTGGCATGAATGGGGTGGTGCACAGTTTTTGCTTGAATCCATTGCTGACATTGAAAACTCCACTGGTTTTCAATCCTGGTCCTGGACTCACAGCCCTGCTGGTTTTCGCTCTACCCATCTAATCAGGGACTGATTTACTCCTGGGACACCAGGTGAATGCAATTAACTACCTGGTAGGATAGAAAAACAGTAGTACTCTGGGTCCTTAGGAACCACTGTGTTACCAAGTTTCAATGCATACATGGACAGCAGTGTTTTAGAAACATTCCTCCGCACAACCAACAGGATAAACTGGCAAAAGAGAAAGACATCAGCTAGACCAAGTGGGCAAATAACTAACAAGTAAGTCCCTTCAACGGGATTAATATTTTTCTTTTTATGTACTGTTACTAAGTCTAGCTCTCCTTGCCAACTATTACTAAGTTTATCTAGGTAAGTTAGCTAGGCTACTATTATGCATTTGATGTAATATATTATAGTTCAAGTACAATTTCAAAACAAAAGAATCCAAGGACAGAGGACTGATAAAAGTGTAAAAGTTGAACTTAACTTGTCTTGGCTGATGAGAATGAAAGCAAAGCCTCAAGATTCATCACGAGAACAACACATCATGTCCAAACAGTGCAACAGTGTGTAGTACAGAGCCAGTTGAAACAGATCTCCCAGTTTCTCCTCATGGCATTTCTAGCAAAATTAATTAAAAATCCAGGCTGTCATGGAATATATGGGCATGGTTAAGTGTATTTATGTCCATTAATGCTCCTGGTGTCACCTGAGTTTCTCCTGGCCAGTTTCCTCAGTGTGGCCTTTTGACACCATTGATTATCAAATTTTAATTGAATGCCTTAAGCACTGGCTGGGTATCACCAGCTCTTCTCTAGACTGCTTCATCTTCTTCCTTTCTAATATAGAATCTCACCATTGGTAAATCACCCTCTTCACTGAACATCACATTTAGGGTGCCGCAGGGCTGTTGGTCCAGTGCTTTTCTCATTATAAATGCTCCCCCTTGACCATAAAAACCATATAACCAAAATCTTTTAATTCACTGCTATGCTGATGATAACCTGCTATATCTCCTGTTAAAACCCAATGATCCAACTGCTTCCGCAATTCAAGTGCTGCATTTTAAGTAGGGCCTAGATGCCGATACCTACAGAGGGAAAACAAAATGGCTCCTGTGTAGAACACAGGGTATTTGCTCAACACTGTCAGATGTCAACACTGTCAAGTTTCCTGTGTTATGGTGGTGACACATAATTTGATGGTATTGACAAATGTCACTAAAGCATCTTTTATGATGATTTGACAATCATTTTCAATCATAGTAAATATTAATATCATGTTTCATTACCATGTGTACTTAAAGTAACATAATTTTTTACATATATAAAACTAATATACCTATGTCTCCTTTGTTGTACACCTGTAAGCACTAAAAAATATTATTAAACTTAATTTTATAGTAGGCTAGTACATAGTCTTTATTTTATTAAAAAATGCTATACTCCCAGATATGCTTTAAATGAGACATGATGTTTTATTACTTTTATTAAAGCATTTAATTACATATTACGGACTGTCATGTCAAAACCTTGTTAACTGCAGTTTTGGAGATTTTCACATTTTTATTTAATTTGAAGGTTTACCTAATCCTTTGGACTGAACAAGAATCATCTGAGTGGTTAAAATAATGAAATTACCTGTTGTAAGAACCCATTGTCACCATCGTCAGATCTCTTATTTTTCATAGTAAATATGAAGTTGCATAAGGTAAGGGTTTTAAAATGAATACATTTAAGGTAGTATAAAAATTTAGCAAAATATTCAACATTTAATTGCACATACGTGTAACTATGTGGCAAAAAAGAAGATTTTGAGGCTCTAAATTGGTCTTGGACAAAAATTTAAAATTAGCATGGTTTTTGTTGTGTCTAACATGAAAAACATGAAATTTGTGAAAAAAAAAATTTAAATCAAGAGGTTGCCCCAGAACATTGCTAGCTGAGAACTTGTTCTAAAGCATATCTGATTAGATTTCTTAATATGTTAATTTTTTTACAAAATTATGGCCTGTTTTGTCGACCTTCTTAAGAATCAGTGAACATATGAATCTTGAGACAAGCTGTGTAGCAAATGTCTGAACAATGCCCAAGCAACATTTTTATATGGCCACTACCGATAAATCAAACTATAATGCTGTGTATTTAAAGACAGTCAGATTGCTTTCAAAACCCCCGAGACATACAGCCACTTCATTATAGACAACTCATCAGTCATGACTTAAAGGAATTTACTCGATAAAACTTTGCTAATTTCATTTTTTCCAGTTGAAAGAGAGACACTTATTTTGAAGTAATTATTTTTTATGTTTTTTGTTTTTTTAATTCATACTTGTGGAGTGAAAATCAAGAAAGTTCTATTTTAAGTTATTTTTATAAATTGCTATATTGCCAAAACAAACACTCGTTCTACTTTGAATTAAGTAAAAATTTAAAAAATAAAATAAAAGTAAGAGGGTCAAGTTGGTTTATCAGCAAAAAGAAGAGGAAAAATTTCGAACACATCATGCATATCTGTGGAATAGTCTTCTAAATCCATACTAAGATCATATAGAATGGAATTATTTTAACGTATCACTTTTAGTTACCTCTTATACACCAGAGGACACAACACTGAGCATGTATCCCATCCCTGTAGTGCCCCTGTAGTGCCCATTTTTAACAGGGTGATAACAGGACCACATGCTGATACATTTTTTTGTATGAAAAATAACAAAATGTGCCTCTCCTAAATAGAAACCCACAGGTGATGATGACCACTAGCGCTGTGTTAACTGAATGACATTTTAGCAGACATAAGGTATAGATAATATTCAACTTAATTATAAACTGATGTTATTTTTAATAAAAGTGGGCCTTTCTCACAGTGTATAGTGTTATGTACGCAGTACCTGGGATGATAAAAGCCTGAAAAATGACTCACAGCACTCCAGCAGATGAGGTGGTTGGTATCAGGGTCCTCCACCAAAGTCCACAGCTTGGTGAGGAAGGCTGGCACATTGCTGGCATAGCTGCCATCCACACCCATCGCACCTGGAGACTCCTGCATAATGCCACCGCTCTATTCCCAAGATTGGCCGCGAGTCTGTGAGGAAGAATATGTTTGAGTGTGTGTGTGTGTGTGTGTGTGTGTGTGCGTGTGCAGGGTCCCAGATTAGTCCATGTTTGAGAAACTCCGTTGTTGATGATCCGTTGTTGTTAATCCTGGGTTTATCTCCGTCTCCCTGGTCCCTGGTGTGAGTTGGTTATTATCTCTCCGTACTTCTTTCTTGATGTGTCTATCTCACTTTGTGTCTATGAACTTTTGTCTTTCCCTCGCTATGTCTCTTTTCTTGACTCCATCTATTCTATGTATCCCTCTTTTATGTATGTTTGTCCTTTCTTTATTTTTCTCTCTCCCTTCTTTCTTCGTCCCCCTGACACACCAGTCATCCAACTGAATGTCATCACAGATCACAGTAGGGCCATGTCAGCATACACACCCACGCACACACACACACACACACACACACGCACACACAAACACACACATACACAAACACACACACACACACACACACACACACACACACACACACACACATATGCAAACACACCAAGCCAACCCCCTGGCCTCCCGCTAACAACCAAGGGACTGCCCAGTAAAACAATGCAGTGTCCATACAAAAGCTCAAATAATACACCACTGTCCAACCAACAAAACTAGAGGGCACTGGCCATAGTGAATAGGGTGGGCATGTGTGTTCATGTATGTGAGAGAGAAAGAGAGTGAGACAGCTCCCTTTTTATGTCTGAAAATTATTATAAACTTCTGGAAATGGACACCCTTTAATAGAAATGTTTTATATCAAACACCACAACAAGCACATTACTCAACAAGCTGTTATCTAACACTTTAGTTTTTCCTGTGAATGAGTTGCATCTGTGTTTTTGTGTCTTTTCACAAAACTAAGCACAAAAAAATCAATGAATAATTGTCGCTCTCTTAATCTATTCCCCTGCTTCCCTCTTATTTAGGTATATTTTTCATCCTCTATTGATCCTCTCTCTTCATTTTCATCCTTTTTTTCCTCATTGGAGGACCTCTTGTGGGTCCCAACATAATAAGAGAACTAGCATTTTTTAATCTTCCTGGGTCCCAAGTTGCGACTATACTTACTCAGTTTGGGTTCTGTGCTGAAAAGGTTTAAGAGCCCTTGAGCCCATCTATAACAATACAATAATACCATATTGAGATTCATTGCAAATATCTCTGTGATAACTTCCTTAATAGATGCCTTAAAATTTAAGTGATGTCCTCTTGCTTTCAGTTCATCTAAAATAAATGCCCTTTGTAGTGTCTAGACACTGACCTCCAGGGGAAGAAAAAAGCATTGCAAACATCTTTTTTTTTCAAAGCAGTGACACTGTGATGAAAGTTACAGGTAGTGTATGAAAATGAAAGTAGCCCATATAGTATTAGATAGTATTAGATCTGACAGACATCTTCTGCCATTTCTTCACACATTGTTTTATAGTTACCAGCCAGGAGAGCTTGTGGTTGACTTGTGGGTGGTTAGGTTTCTATTCAGCTAGTGGTAACCCCATGTTATTGGGTCCAGAGGTGATTACCACTTAAAAGTCCATAGGGGCAACAGGCTCCAACCCTGCTCGAACTGCACCAACCCCAAGGAAAGGACTTCTCCACAATACTGACCAATTTCCTAAAAAGACTGGATTACCCATAGTCCTTTGCTTTTGCTTTGTGGGCAATCCATGGACATGGTGAATAAACCAGGATTGCTTGTGTTTGTTCAGTCCAAACACTCAAACCAACAGATTTCTGTGACTAGAGGACATTATAGGTCCCAGTGATGAATTGTTAGGAATAATATTTGAGTATTTTAATCAGAAATAGTTAAGTAGTTTTATGACTTTTTCACATAAAAACTCTTAACTATAAACTACTGAATTATATGTTTTAAAATAAAATATGATGCATTTTATGCTTTGAAAATAACATTTTTGCCTGTCCCACCCCTGTGTTTTCATGTTGAGATGCATAGAATAAAATGAAAAAATAACACAATTTCATGCTTGAATTTAGAAGTTCATTCGGTGACACTCATTTTATTGACTTTTGTTATAAATATGTTTATGTTTGTTTTTTCCAAATAAATTTGATTTCCATGGGAGCAAAAAGAAGATATGAAGATAAAGATGGATAACTCAAAAAAGCAAGGTAAATGTAATGTTTTAATTTGGACAACGTCATGAACTTTCAGGCTGATCCAAGACCTATTGTGCACGGTCTCTGAATCGGACCACCATGCGATAGGGCTTGGGGCTCTGGATCGTCCCAAACATTGTGGTGTAGTCTGGCTGTCCCGCATCCTCCGGCCAAATGAACTGGAACCTCCTCAGCAGAGTCACCATGATTAAGAAAAGCTCCATTCGAGCCAGAGCCTCCCCCAGACACATACGGGGGCCTGTGGTTTAAAAACAGCAACAACATCAGCGTGAAGAATATAAACAGCTACAAAACAAGCACCCTCTCTAGAGACATATGCATATGTGTAAGAGAGAGAGATACACTTGTCTGACTAATCCCAAAGAAATCATAGAGTATTATTGTCTAGCTTTATTTCCCCACACTACAAATAAACAAGTAAGACACAACACTTAAAATATTGGTTAAATAGCATCAACATTTTCATCTGTACAACAGATCTGGTAATAGTTTCTAAATCTATCTGAGTATTAGCTAACCCACCTGCAGAGAAAGGCAGGAAAGCTTCTGGCTTAACAAACTCTCCCTGGTCATTGAGGAAATTTTCAGGGTTGAATTCATGAGGGAATTTCCACTGTCCCTCCTCAGATAGCACTGAAGACAGGTTGGGAATGACAATGGTTCCCTATAGAAAGAAGGGCACCAGAAGAACAACAAAGAAGGACAAAGGTTAAGGATTAAAAACACACAACCAAAACCACACACGTTGCCTCAAGCTTCTTCCCCATACCTCTCACGGGCCCTCTAGCAGGCCCTCAAACCATACAACCAATCAGGGTGCTCATGGTTGTAATTGGTAAAATTGGGCAATAGTGTACATCCTCCTATCAACTGATCATCCTCACATATATCACAGATCCACAAAGTATTCATCCACGGGCAGGCAGGGCAGGGGTGCACTTTTCCTCAACCAGAATCATGTACCTCTGCTTCAGGTGATTTCCTATATTTCCCAGAATGCCTTTCGACATCCCCCAGAGAAAATAGTAATAGTAATAGATAGTAACGGCAAGAGAGTGAGAAGATGTCGCTTTTATGACTGTGTTCAACATGACTTCGGTCTCAACAAAAGTAAACACATACATAATGGAGTTTAGGATTTTTTAAGGTTTTCAAGGCCGAATGTTCTTTTGTCAAGGTGACCTGATCCCAAATGTATTTGTCCAATCGCCCAGCAGTACTGATTGGTAATACAGATAGGATCCAATCTCCCTGATCTTTTTTTGAGAAGGCAGTTGCAACTCACAGTTAACTTGCAGTTAACTCACCTGAAGTTTGTAGGACCACCAAACGCACAACGAATTAGCCCCGTCTCAGCCTCCCACACAATTACACTGTGGGTCCACAAGTCCAATATTTACCTCATTATCTCCTATATTTTCCTCACTGAGAATGCTCTGCACATGCACCCTACCGCAGAGAAGGCTAAGATGATACTGCAAGGCCTAACTCACTGTGTGACAAGGTAGATAATTTAATTTTCATTTTGGGGAGAACTATCTTTAAGTGATCAGAAGGATATTACCATGATACTTGTGAAGCCCTTTCGATCATTTTTATCTATGTCACCAAACCTGATTTTCTCTTACCCTGGGTATGGAGTATCCCATGAGCTCTGTGTCTTTAGTGGTACAGTGGAAGACACTGAGAGGAACAGTGTCAGCTATCCTCTGGACCTCATGGATCACAGCCTGGAAGGAGAGACAGACATTAGTAACATACTACAGTATAATCTACCGTGGTGCCATCCTAAAACAACCAGGAGACACCATTTGTTTTGTGTTTTCAACTATCAGTAAGCACCAGTAGTGGTCTGGTAATCACTTGATTGAGAAGCGTCATAATATGTTTATTCAGTCTTCCCCTGCAGTAGTACTGGAAGACAGATGCAGCACGGGACAACAATGGTTACCACTGTGTTGTACGTATGGGAGTATGAGCATGAAATCATTATACCTGCATGTAGGGCATATTGTGTCTGTCTTCAAAACTGGCCTGATCCTTCCCATCCAACACCTGGTCTATTTCCTGCTGACAACGCTCTGAGAGAGAGTGAGAAAGAGAGAAAGAGGGACAGAGAGAGAGTGAGAGAGAGAGAGAGAGAGAGAGAGAGAGAGAGAGAGAGAGACAGAGACAGAGACAGAGAGAGAGCAGCAAAAAAGTACTGTTACTGGCAACTTATTTATCTCAAACTTTTGGACCATTTGCAAATACCAATATAATAACAATATAATAGCGACATATAATGCGTCATATGACAGTCTACTGCAGTGTTTGCCCTATATATATTCTACCATGGAGCCCTACCACAGCAAGATCATCAAGTTCAAGTTCAAGATAGATACCCTGATTCTACAGGTGGTGGTGGTTTGTCAGGGAGAGATGGGTGGATAGATGGAAAGTCATACCCACACACACACATACATACCCTGTATCTGTGGGTGGGTCGTAAGGTAGAGGAAGCCAGAGAGCAG
>OOFE01047589.1:0-14540 GCA_900323365.1 Monocentris japonica
CAAATAAACTTTTAGACTTTGTTAAAGACAGGTACACCACAAATCTCCAATGTAATAAAATCAAAGATGGCTGACAGACGCCTCGAATTCTTCTTTGGCACTTTTCTTCCGAGCTGCAAATTGCTGTCACCAGTGGTCCGCTTTGCTATTCTGACATCTTGGTGCAGACATTTTTTAAATAGATTTTTTAGATTGATGAGGGGTTATTTGCCGCTACATGAATACTTGATTCTGTCAAGGTAATAAAAGTCGCGCACCTAGGCTATTAGAAAAGTAATTGAAAAGTCTACCTTTCGACCACTGGTGGCAGCAGCGTGCATATTGCTCGGAAGCATCAACCGAAGAAGAATATGAGGCGTCTATCAGCCATCTTTGATTTGATGACAATGGAGATGTTGGAGTATACCTGTCTTTAACAAAGTCTAAAAGTTTATTCGTGCATAGGAGATGTAGCGCGTGGCACCGCGGTGAAAGTAGACAAGTGAAGAGTTACGGACATCTGTTAGTGAAATTCGATGTAGTTTTGTTGTTATAAGGCTTGCCGACTTTCATAGGGTAAATAGTCAATGGAGCAGGACAGGACCCTTTGGAGAAGTAAAAAAACCCATAGGATGAAAGACTCCCAAAGGGTCCTGGATCAGGGCTAAGTTACTCAATGAGTTAGTTAGTTGCTGTGTTAGCTGCCTCCTGTTGCTTTGAAAACTCTCACATTAAAGTGATGGTTGTCAGAGCTCTTTTGAAGCTGACACACTGCTAACTGACATTCATCTCAACATGACTGACCTGCAGCTGCTACTGGAATTGGGATTTAGTTACTTAATAACTAAAGGAGTCTGGGTCAAGTTTGGACTCGGCCATGCTTCTTGCTGAACCCTTCACTCACTGCTGTTAATACTGTGTGTTTACAAAGAGGTGAGGCTGGGACAACAGTCCTGTTGTTGTTCTGGACCTCTGGTCTGGAGGAGTTGGACCTCAGCAGAACTACTGGTGAAGCTGCTCTCTGGTGGCTTAAAACATCTACACTGTGAATTCCAGAGACTGAGGTAATAAGACCGGAGGACCTTTTGCACCTCCAGACCAGTGGTTTAGGTGCTGCACTGTCCAATATATTGTGCAGCTGTGTGCTTTGTGTTTGAGGCTGGTGGGAGGCTTACAATGGGAGAGATATGCTCATAATGGAATGGATGTAAATACAGTAGTTTACCTTTAAAGTTACAATGGAATGAAAACAAAAATTAAACTAAATAAATATATATAAATATATTATTGTATTTTAAAAGCATGTTTTTAGTGGTGTACCATTAGGCGTACATAAAATAATATAATACATACAATAATATAATATCACAGATTCCCAACAATCCCGCCCCTCCACCATTCAGCCAATTTGAATGATCTCGCCCCATGTTCTGTCCCGCCCCAACATCCTGTTTCAACAGGAAATAAATCATATTAAGGAAGCAAGATGCCATCAAAATGCTGTTTCATTGTGACACATGTTTATCTAGTGGTGAATAAATTCAATTAAACAACAACCCAAAAAAACACCAGTTCAGATTTGGACTTGAAGGCCTGCAGTGTGAACAGAGCCTTTCTATTCTGGCCTCTCATCTACCTTGTTGCTTTTATGTGACTTGCTTTTTCAGCCATACATGTTTCTAGTTGTGTACAGACCATAATGCTCTTGTTCTGTATTTTAGCATCACAAAGGAAGAATGTTCATGGGTTCAACCCCCTCCCACCTGAGAGAAGTGGATCTCAGCGAGAATCTACTTCAAGATAATGGAACAAAGTTCCTTTCTGCAGTTCTGCAAGACTTCAGCTGTCCTTTGGAAACATTGAGGTAAAACACTGGTATGCCAAGATAATAAAAAAAACTAAAAAGGTAAGCAGCCTTTTTGTACAGGATGCTGTTGTAGTCATAGTGATCATATTGTCCATATATGTCCTGATGGGCAGAAGACGTATCCCTGTCTATTTTCCCATTTGATGCCCCAATGATTCCCTCCATCGCCATTGCTCTTTAAGGTTGTTACTTTCTTTCATAAGGGGAAACCTGGAGCTTCTCTCAGGGCCAAAATGCCCCTCAGGAGTAGCCTTTCATTTCACCATGATCACGTTTTTTCATTGCGTTGTCATTTAGTAATGTGTGAATGTGAAGAAACACTACCCTGACCCTTCCTCTTAGCACTTGCTTATTTGCTTCACTTATTTGTTTAAATAAAAAGTAGGTAGCTAACTTATTGACCTTTGACCTTAGCACTGGTTCTGCTCTTAGATGCTTGTTGAGGAAGGAAATGCACTTACAATTTCTAGTGACTAGTAGTTCTACTAGTACTACTAGTTCTACTAGTAGTTCTACTGGTAGTTCTATTGACTAGTAGTTCTCTACCCATGTTGAAGGAACTTCTTGTAAGTCTCTTTGGATAAAAGCGTCTGATAAATGATGGAATGGAATGTAAAGAATGTGACTACTGTCCCCTGTGGGCCACCGTAGGTCCATCTACCCCCCCCAGACTCGAGGGATATCCTTCCTATCCATCTGTAACAAACATGCTGAGTTGGCCTTGCATACTATAGCTTGATGCCCACCATGGCGGTGGTAGCGTATACTACTTCCTGTTAGCTGCCTTTCCAATCTGTCACATAGTCTTTACCTCATTGTCATCTATTCGGACCCAATGATAGTGTCCACTAGTTATATTAGTATCCATAGTTCAGAGCCATGTTTCTTTTCTGTCTGCAGGTTACGTGACTGGCATCACAGAAAACGGCTATGAGTCTTTGGCTTCAGCTCTCAGCTTGAACCCAGCTCACCTGAAAGACCTCAGCAGGAGACCAAGCAGGAACCATATCTCTGGCTTTTTGAAGGACCCTGCCTTTCAGCTGGCTGTGGTAACAACAGGACAACAGACCTCTAACAGACTCCATGATCACCAGTAGACAGAGGAAGGTCAAAGGTCATAATTGTTTGAAATTGGATCTAAAATGGGATCAATGCAACATGCAGGCTGGAAAATGACCAGCAGCCACTAGTCAGTGTCTGGTTAGTTAGTCTAGTCTAGTAACCAACCATCATCTTGAGTCCTGTTCTGGCTGGTAGAATAGAGAAATCAGCTGATGTTTGTTGGACTCCATCAGCCACCGTAGCAGACATACCAACGGACCGGACAGCCTCTGTGTCCTACAGAAACATGATTAAAAACATTTCTTTCTTCTTGAGGCTTTTTAAAGCAAATCTGGGAGACCGAGGCTGCGCTGCTCTGGCCTCAGTTCTGAGGTCAAGCCTCTCAGTTTTATCAACTGATTAACTGGCTACCTTTTCCATGATTCAGGTGGGAATGTGTGTTTTAACACACTTGCAGTGTTTATTGGTGGTTAGCTTCCTGGCTCTTCTCAAAGCACCTGCCAAGCCACAGTCACTCACAAAACCCAGAACAAAATCAGGACTTTGGTCCAAGTTATGTGTAACTAAGAAAACAGACTTGCATGCTGCATGGCGGCAGGTTGGCCTAGCGGTTAGAGAGACCGACCCGTGACCGGAGGGTCGCTGGTTCGATCCCCAGCACCACCAGGGGGGTGTATTCCAGCTGTGAGCTGGTGATCTGAAAATGACTGGTGTCACAGCTACAGTGCCCACCAACACTGCCGAAGTGCCCTTGAGCAAGGCACTTAACCCCAAACCGCTCCAGGCGTGCTGTTCATTGGCTGACGCCTGCACTCTGACCTCTGACCTGAAAAATGCATGTGTGTGGTGTAATATGTTGTGTGTGTGTATCTAGTCAGGGGTATGAGAAAAAAGCATTTCACTGCATGTATGTGTATGTGACAAATAAAGTTCCTTTCCTTTCCTTTCCAGGTTTACAAAGAGCAGCTGTGCTGCACTGGCTTCCTGTCTGAAGTCAAAGCCTTCCCACCTGAGAGTCCTAGACCTGACAGGAAATGACCTCAGAGATCCCAGTGTTGGCTTCCTCTCTGCTTAAGTGAGTACTGTAGCTATTAGTAAGTATTAGTATTATGTCAGTTTCAACACACAGTAGAATGTATTGGGAATATGGATTATTAATATAATGATTAAGTTAGAGTTGTACAACTGCTAATGTGCCAAATAATCAATCGGTCGACATGTAGTCAGAGGGAGACACAATTAGAGACATAAAAATATTTTAATGAAATTGTTAAATAAATCCCATTTGAAGTAAAAGGATTCAGCAGGGGAAAAGACAAATACAACATAAGTGCACAAATAGATAAAAATAAAAAGAACTAAAATAGAATATAACCAATTTTGTTGTTCCATAAGCATTTGCTGGTGAAAGTGACAAGCTGTTACAGTACGTATTAGTTGCATTATCAGTTCAAGCCCTCGTGTTGGCAAGTATCCGCCCTGCTGAAGTGTCCTTGAGCAAGACACTGAATCCCTACCAGCTCCAGGGTGCTGTACAGTAACTGACCCTGACCTCTGACCTCAGAATATTATTGCCTAAAATGGTAATACTAGAGAGATGTTTGTTTATGATAAATTTGGTCTTCAGATGCTGTAGTGTTATTCAGCTTGATACTCAATACCTTTTTTTACTGTATTCTGAAACTTTACAGTAATTTGAGTCTGATCATTTGCAAGAGCACTACTGACCGATTACAATAGACAGAAATGTCTCTATGAATGTTCCCTTCTCTGACCTTTGCCCTCAGTTCTTCCTCTGGTCTTAAATACCTGGACCTGAGCTACAACAGGCTTGAGGACCAGGGGGTGGAGCTGCTCTGTGATTGGCTGAGGACACCCCAGTGGAAACACTAAGGTGAGGCTTCTTCAATAGTTTCTAAATCCAACCGAAAAAATTTAACTACTTTTTCTCTATGGTTTCTGTCTTTCCCTTCATTTCTCTATCATTCATGATCGTCCCAGGGTCACAGGAATATTATTATTCAATCCTGCTAAATTGGTACTCAAACATCAGTTTACTGACAATCACAGAATTTTCATATTTTGTTCATAACTTTGCTTCAGACAACTTCTGCAGTTCTATACTGTAATATTTGTCTTTTGCAGCTTTTTGTACACAGAGGAGCTGTGCCTCTCTTGCCTCAGCTCTGAGGTCCAATCCTGGAGCTGAGCAAAAGTGATCCAGGAGAATCAGGTTTGAAGTTGCTTTCTGATTTGCAGAAGGATCAACATTGCAAACTGCAGACACTGGCAGTGATGCGATCAGGCCATGTGAACAGTGGTATCTGAGTGACATTAAAGACGGAGGTTCATTGTTCATCTTTAATTGAAGTGTTCGTTCAGTGATTAGTTCAGTTGTCTCAAACCTCTCTGGTCTTTACCAACATTCACATCAGCTGAGATGCACTTTTCTGTTATTGACTAAGATTGTTAATAAGTGTGGAATATCCACAGACACTGAGGTTTTGTTTTGTGTAAGCACAAAAATAATATGCAACAGATGGATTTGGGAGCTACGAGGATAAAAGACATGAGCGCTTTTAGCAATGTGATGTTGGACAGACCTTTTTGATCCGTTATAAAACCCTGAGTTGTCTCTTTTACAGAAAGAGGGAGTGCGTTGTTCTCTTTGTAAAGGTAATGAAATTAAAAACACTTTTAAACAGACACAAAGCATGATGGAGGCTAACGTGAACTCCAGTGTGTGGTTATTTTTCTCTTTTGTGCCCTAAACCTGTCCGGGTTAACTCTAACTAACCTGGACCTAAGGACTGTCTGGGCCAGATCTGCTACAAACAGTATTCAGAAATACTTTTTATGATTTGTACCTATTTAGGTACCAGATGGTGGGGCTTGCAACATGGGACGGCTTAATGCAAGAAAGCAAGAAAGTTTAGACAGGAAAGTATTTGAAAGTCAATTTAGTACAATTTTCTGTGATTGACATCTAAATCATCCTCATGCAAACTCCATCTGGTACTGCAGGCAGGTTAAAACAAACTAAGAATGAGCTACAACTACTATTTGACCCAAGTCTAGTTGGGACAGTAGATGAGCTTCTTGAGGACAAAGGCCCATAATCTGCCTTCAGTGCTGTAGTACAGTACTACATAAAGATATAAGAAAATCTTGTTTGACACTTAATCCGGGCCTCCGTCTTAGAATCTTTCTTTGTAGGAGACTATCTGCTCTTGTCAGACAGAGCTCCACCCAATGATCCTGAAAAGGAAGAACCTCCTAGAGATGCTCTAAACCTGCCATGTCCACTTTAACTTTCACAAAGAGTGTGTCGTCTTTGATATAGACAGCATTTTGTGGGGTTTCTAGTTGGGTGAGGGGAATGAAGCGTGAGAATCCAGAAGCAACGTTACTAATGAACTCGGCAGCAGGTCGTTGGAAGCTGTTAGATGTTGGGTCAGGTCTGAAGCTGAAGGTCCGGTGGTTGGCAGTACCACTTTGGTCCAGAACAGACAGAGATACAGTCTGTCTGAAGGGCCACGGCAGCAGGGGGTCAAATTCTCCCGGCATCAGAACAATGTAAAGGGACAGATGACTCCCTCTTCCTTCCCCATCCCCGTTCAGGTAAGCCTTGGCGGCCATTCTGTAGCCACAGCAGCTGGTATGGAATGGCACGCTGCTCAGACAACTATGCTGACCTTTGACCTCAGCTTCCTTCCTTTTCCTGAAGTCCTGGATCTTCCAGATCAGTTTGCCATCGTAGGAGGTGGCCTCCAGTTCCTGGAGGTGCTCTTTGTTGTGACTGATTTGAGCGGTGTGGAGATCCAGGAGACCCGAGCGCCGCTTGAAATTCTCTTCCAAAACTCCTGGAAGAAGACAGTACAATATAATAATACAACAATATTGTGGCTTTGGTTCAGTGACACAGCATTTACTGGAAATGTAAATGGTTTTCTCTAAAGTCCTCATGTATTACAAAAGCCATGAGCTAGCCAACAAACAAGCCCAAATAATATGCTGCCTCACGCCATCATATTCAGTAGTATTTACTACTCAAGTTGTCCAGAAGAAAGAGATACAGAGAAATAAAACAGTGAACAATTAATGTTCTGTTACCGCTCCAACAGTGAGACTGTTATTTAACAATACTAATTATATTTACAAAGCAATTATCTTAAGGGTCCAAAGTGCTGTAAAATAAAAGCAACAAACTAACAATCAACCAGCTCTAATAAATTGAAGACTGTCACTGCTAAAGGCCAGTACTTGCTAAGGTTAACTCAGTAAAACTCAAACCCTATTGGACTCCCAACAAATAAATATTACCACTAAAGCACAATGAGAGCAAGTTATCGGTTAAAGTAAAGTGGCGTACAAATGGGGTTTCAGTTGTATGGTAAAAGCAAAGGAATTTACCCAGGTGGTCTCTGAGAGCTTCGGCTGCTGATACCTGCTGGACCACAGCATCGAGGGAGCTCCTCAACTGGTTCAGGTCCTCCAGACCGTGTCCAAACCCCCGTGACACCTCCTGAACCTCCAGGCGGACCTTGGAGAGTAGGTCTTTCTGCCTGGTCAGAGCCCTCTGATCATATAAACATACAGAAACACAAAGACAGGTTCACATTATATGGATAAAGGTAGTCTACCACTCCAACCAATCCTTGCTGTCTTGGCACCAATGTCATCAAGATAAATTCTTTGTTATTTATTGAACTTTCTTGGAGACCCAATAAGCTTTGAAGCTATGAGTATTGTGCAAACAGCTGGTTGGTGTAATATCTGTTCATACATACAATTCTCATGAGCCTAGAATGATCATGGCTGAGTGATAGGGAAAGAAAAAAAGGCAGGGACAAAGGTAGATAAGTTAAAACCTGCATCGCTACCTGAGCTGTAGAAACAATTTGTTCATGCCTGCTGCTTTGTTGGACCAGTGGCCTGACCTCCCTCTCCAGCCCACCAACCAGAAAACTCTCCTCCTGGATCTCCTGCTGCTTCAGTAGCACCTCCTCCTGGAGGGCCTCCATCTAACAGGAGAGAATGTGCTCTTTGCTCTTAAACAATATCCTCTTGGCTTCTTAGATCATCATAATCCTAGTGGTTTTAAAAGTGCTCAGGAAAGACTTTACTGGCTGGCTTGAAACCCGTCAGTTATATTCCTATTTTCATGCAGATGACACTCTAATTCACATTCTTGAAATGTGCTGCGTCAAGGCCAATTAAAAAATACCTGTTTTTCCAGCTTAGTATTGCTCCTCAGAACCAGAAGCATGTGATGGTTGACAGCGGTGTCTTCATGGAGCTTTAATTTGGCTCTCTTATCCTGCTCAAACACAATGTATTTTCTACCAACATGTTGAGATGACATAACCAAATATATGTATTTTTATTTATGGTGTAGTTCTACAGGCCAATAGTAGAAGCTGTTGAACCCACCTGTACAGAGCAGCCATATGTCTTATAAAAACAGTCTATCTGCACCTCAGGACACAGGTTGCTGTGGTCTGTCAGCTGGATGAAGGGAGAAAATGGAGATGATTGATAGATAGCATTTATTAATCCCTGGGGGCAATTTGAGAAAAGTTTGGAGCATAGAAGGTCCTGTTTTAGTAACCTGAAGTGATTTCTGTAGCAGACTACAGATTCAAGACACCCAGGACTGGGATCTGTATTCTGCTGCTGGACCCAATACCAGTACCCAGGGTGGATCACAGTGCTAGTACTCAGAATAGGACATGGTACCAATACCCAGGATGAGACCCAGTACCAGTACCAGAGTTCTCTGCTCTTTTTGGGAGAGTTTGTCACCTTCAGAAACATTGACTGTACTGTCCAAGATGACATGAATATAACTTTTTTTCATAACTTTACCTTTGAAAACAAATACATGGCAGTATAT
Source organism: Monocentris japonica (assembly GCA_900323365.1). Lineage (NCBI taxonomy): Eukaryota > Metazoa > Chordata > Actinopteri > Trachichthyiformes > Monocentridae > Monocentris > Monocentris japonica. The sequence goes on from OOFE01047589.1 coordinate 8,805, forward strand.
ACAGTATGTCCTCCATATGTATGTAACATACGACTCTGTGTGGCAACTAATCACTTTGCTGATTGAATATGAACTAAATCAGACAGACTCACCATGAATCTTCGAACCTTCAGGGAGCATCTGTTGGGGCAGCCCACCTCCACCTCTGGACAGGAGCTCTGCTCATGCTCCTACAGATGACAGCATCACCAGTAAGTGCCTTCAAAACAATACCAGAACTGAACATAAACAGAAATCTTAAAGATCTGTCAATTGTGATCGCTCATGGTACCAGTTGGTGACAGGTAGTTGTACATGTACATGTTTGCAAGTAATTCAGTTAAGGCTCCAATAGTCCAGATTTTAACATAAACCTCCAGTCGTCTTCTCAGGCTAAACCAGGAAGTGATGCTGCAACAGAGCAGAGTGTCCCATCCCCACTAACACTATCCCATGCACCCTATTGGTCCAAATTAAATCCTGGTGTCGGTTTGGACACTGGTGGGAAATCTTCTCCACATAGGAAGTGACCAATCCAGACTGAAGAGTGAAATCCAGAAGAGTCTCCTGAACAGAGAAAGCTGCTGAACCTCTTCACCTCCACCACCACACTGAGAAGAACACATTAAGAGTCTGTCCGAAATTGGTTACTATCAACACTTAACACACTATTTGTGACGTAAAATGAGTGTTTCATGTGTGTAGTCTGGTGCTTTTATGTACGAGAAATGCCCGGATGTAAACTACACTAGCAAGAATTTCTCAAGGTGTTTTTGCAGATTTGAGTCCAGAAGTCATTATTGGTGCTGACGTTGAGATCTTTTTACCATTTATTTATTGGAAGAGGTGTGGTGTCAGTGGAAGTATGATTTTGACAGAGGTTTGTTTGAGTTCGTATTGATGTTGTCTTATAGTGGTGGTTGAAGGTCATTCTTGGATGTCTTGGTTCTTGCCTTAATTGCATGCTTTAATTGGGTGTATTGCAAGTATTGCTCTTTCCCAATATGGTACTTTTGGATCTTCTGTTGGAAAGTAAGTAACGTAGATGTGGTGCAGATGTGTTATGCCTTTTTCTTCCATTTGGTGCCTGCCATTGGTGATTTATTTATGAGAAAATCTTTTTTATTTTTTACATTGACTTTAAATGAAATCAACTTCAGAACTATTAGCCCCACACCTTGCCATATTGGTAGGAAGGCTTTACCTTGATGAGGTTCAGTCGGTACGGCTGCTGGCAGTGTGGGCAGGGCTCCAGGCGGTGAGGACAGGTGTTGGTCAGGTGTTCCTGCAGGTATCTTCGCTGCAGTGCCTCCCTGCAGCCTGGATTAGAGCACTGCAGCACCTCATACTGGCATGACTTCAGATGCTCCTGGAAAAGAAACAATCAAAGATGGAAGGAGGAAACATATTTCCCAATACACCTGTGAATATCTGCAATGGGTTTTGAAATGGTTTCATAAGCCCATAGGAGATCATGGAATCCCTCACTTCAAGTAAAATCACACAAATCATCAAAACTAGTTTTGATGATTGGAACAAGTCAGCTGACAGGATTTGAAGAATGCTGATGCAAATGACATCTTACAAGCCATTAATTCAGCATTAAGAAGTAAAGATCTATAGATCAGACACAGATACATGGACATGATGCTCCCAAGAAAACAGCAGGAGAGAAAGACGTGGTTGTTTGAATGAACTGAGGTCTGAAAGTTAAACGTCAGAATGTCAGAAATGTATAATGGTTCTACATAGATAGATCTAAATTTTTTTAGATATTGTTTCAGCAACTTATTGTCAAAGAAGCACCTGACCTGGCAGAGAGAAAATTAAAATTATTTTTGTAATTACAAATCTGGGCAACCAAATTGTGAACCTGGTCAAACAGATTTAGGATGAACACATTTCTAATTTGTTCAGCCTGGGGTTGGGTTGTAGAGGGTTATAGTCCTGGTTCAGAAGGCCTACCTGTAGACAGTGTAATGTGGTTACAGAGGGGCAGGCAGGGGAGTTGGTGCAGTACACTTCTAAACCAGATATTTCTCGTTTGCAGCACTTGTCCTGGAAAACCTGCAGAAAACAACCAACAATCTCAATTAGTATCTTTTAAACTTGTCCATCATTTAAGGATAAAAAGCAGCATAAAACTACTTTCTTTCCAAACTAAATGAGAAGTGTCAGCAGTAAGTAATGTCGACGAGGTTTTCATCATTTTACTGCAAATATCCCTCATCTTTCAACTCTGTCTCATCTGCATTAAGTCTGCAAAACATCCCAGCGATACTTCTGATGAGGAGATGAGTCTACATTTGTGTTGTGAATCTGAAGCTGTGATGTGATTTCTTTCTGAATCGGATGTCTGACCTCGGCTGGTGTGATCACAGCTCCATCCACAGGACAAACTGGGCTGGACGGCGACGACCTCTCCCTGAAACAGGAAGCAGACTGTTCCCACTAGGAGCCATGGAGCTAAATCGGTATTTGATTTGAATTTCTGTCAGCTTCTACAACATTAAAATGCCTAACCATTTTCATAATTTTCCCATAAAGCTCTCCATGGTGACGTTCATGTAACCATCCTCATCTAAATCTTCAGACTAGCAACCACATCACCCTGCTGCTGTCCAATGTTTCATCTGATTCAGCTGATTGACAGCTGTAGTACCAATGGTGTTGCAGTGACAGGCGGGACATAATAACAATGGAAGTATGGGGTCCTACACATAGCCACAAAACACAACAGAGACCAACAAGGAGCCAGAAAATGTGGTTTAATTTACGGCTCTTTGTGGTATTTTGTCGACAGAATTGTTTGACATGTAACCGTTTAACTTGACTTGACAATGTGAAAGTGTCGTGTGTTAAGGTGGACTATGTCAGTGTTGTGCCTTAAAGGATAACTCTGGTATTTTTAAACCTGGGCCCTATGTTGACATATTTTGGGGTCTAAATGACTAATAGGTACCAAAGGTTTTGGAATTGGTCCAGTAGATCGCCTCAGCCAGCAGCTGCGAATCAGGCTGCAATGGCTGCAAAGTAATCCTTTGGGGCAACTGCGCCGATCAAAGTATGTCCACTACAAGTGCTTGTTTTTGAAACTGACAGGCTCAGATTATTGGAAGTGTCTGACAACATTACAGAAAGCATCCCTACAGAGATAGACCTTTGTTCAACCAGAAACAGAACTCTCGCTCAAGGAGAAGCCTCGTTCTGAAATCTACTGAGATCTACTGGACCAATTCCAAAACTTCTGGTACCTATTAGTCATTTAGACCCCAAAATATGTCAACATAGGGCCCAGGTTTAAAAATACCAGAATTACCCTTTAAGGTGGACTGTGTCGGGGTGCTGTCTTAAGGTGGACTGTGTCAGAGTTGTGCTTTAAGGTGGACTGTGTCAGTGTTGTGCCTTAAGGTGGACTGTGTTGGGGTGCTGTCTTAAGGTGGACTGGACGGGGGGCCTACAGGAGTCCCTGCAGACAGTGGAAGCAGTAGATGTGTCCACAGGAGCTCTGCTGAGGGTTCAGGACGACGCCTCCACAGATTGGACACACAAACTCCTCCTTCAGCTTCAACACAAACTTTAAGGAGTGCTGGATGGAGGTCAGCTCTGACTCCCAGGAGCCTGTGGGGCCCGATCTCCTGCTGGACTCCTCGGACCTGATGGACTCCTCAGACCTCCCGCTGGACTCCTCAGATCTCCTGGACTCCTCAGACCTCCTGCTGGACTCCTCAGACCTCCCGCTGGACTCCTCAGACCTCCCGCTGGACTCCTCAGATCCTCCCAACTTCATATCTGGAGGAGTCAGATGATCATACAATCGATTTAATAAATTCTACAGACTGAAACACTTTTATATGCTTACATGCTTTGTTAGACTCATGGACATCAGCAAAACCACAGTGAGTCCAGATCTAAATTCCAACTGGCTATTCTAAAATTACTCAACTTGTTTCTGAGAGCAGGAATCAAGGTCCAATAACCCCGATCTTCAAAAGTGGAAATAAATTCGACCCTAACAATCATCGAGGCATCTGTGTGAACAGAAACCTGGGGACGCTTCTCTTTATAAGTTCAAGACTTTTAGACTTCCATATGAAGCACAAAGCCTTGAGTAGAAGTCAGATTGGATTCTTATCAAATTACCCTCCACATTATGATAAACATGAACACTAAAATAAAAACTAAATATGTGCTGTTTTATTGACGTTCAAAAAGCAGCATGGATTATTCTACAAACCTATTCAAACTGGCATCGGGCTCAAACATATTAAACATTAAACATTATTATACTATGAATACTGGAAATGAGTCGGCATCAAAATTGGACATCAAAGACCAAATGTCTTTCATCAGTCCCCAGAGAGAGGCAGGGCTGCAGTCTGACTCTATTTAACGTCTACATTAATGAGTTGTAGATGTTAAAGCCCCTGGCCTCCTGGTTCTGCTGTCACCCACTGAACAGTGTTTACAGCAGATCCTGGGCCTGCTGGAGTAGTACTGCCAGACCTGAGCCCTGACAGAAATCATGAAAGAGTGAGACAGAGAGAAACAGACAGAGACAAAAAGAGACAGAGAGACAAACAGAGAGAGACAGAGAGTCAGAGAGACATTGATAGACACATATACATATACTACATCATATGCCATACTATCATATACTACATATATACTACATCATATACTACACTATCATATACAACATGTAACATCTCCAGACTCCAGACCCTCATTTACGCCTTCTGTCACCTCCCGTCTGGACTATTGTAATGGAGTCCTATCCGGGGTCCCGAGCAAAGCCCTGGATAGACTCCAGTACGTTCAGAGCTCTGCTGCCAGGGTTCCCACCTGCACCAAAGTCTGGCAGCACATCACCCCCACCCTCATCTACCTCCACTGACTCCCAGTCAAGTACCGAATCACCTTCAAAATCCTGCTCCTCACCTACAAGTCCCTTCACGACCTTGCTCCCCAGTACCTATTGGACCTCCTCCATACCTACACCCCTTCCCAAAATCTCGGTTTCTCTGACACAGGACTGCTCACCACCCCCCACACCAGGTTGGGACTCTGGGACAGAGCCTTCAGCGTGACTGCCCCCACCCTCTGGAACTCACTCCCAGTGGAGATCTGCAATGCTGGGTCCATTGCAGTGTTAAAACAGCGGCTGAAGACCTTCCTCTCCAGCCAGGCCTTTGGACCCAGCTGCTGAACTGTGGCCCTGTCCTTTGTCCTTTGTTTGTCTTATTGTCTTCCGAGCTTTTAGCTTAGTTGTTGTTTTCCTCATTTTATCTAGGTCTTCTCTTTTCTATTGTTAAGTGGCTTGGGTACCATGAAAGGCTCTTAAAGTTATTATTATATATACTTCCATCATATACTACACTATCATATACTACACTATCATATACTACATATATACTACATCATATACTACACTATCATATACTACATACTGTATATACTACATCATATACTACTATTATATACTACACTATCATATACTACACTATCATATACTACATATATACTACATCATATACTACACTATCATATACTACTATCATATACTACATATATACTACATCATATACTACAGCATATACTACACTATTATATACTACACTATCATATACTACATCATATACTACATCATATACTACACTATCATATACTACACTACTATCATATACACATATATACTACATCATATACTACATCATATACTACACTATCATATACTACATACTGTATATACTACAT
>OOFE01047590.1:0-22500 GCA_900323365.1 Monocentris japonica
GTTCCTCTGTCTTGTCCCGTCTTGTCCTGTCCTGTTCTTCACTCTCTACTCTTTCTTTCTTTCTTTCTTTCTTTCTTTCTTTCTTTCTTTCTTTCTTTCTTCCTTCCTTCCTTCCTTCCTTCCTACTACCTTCAAACCTACTGTCTCCTTTCTCTACCCTCCTCCGCCAGGTTTCTCCCAGCTGGCAGCAGAGCACAGGGAGACCATGTGCAGAGAGATGAGTGAGGAGAAAGAGGGAAGAAGATGTGGTGGTTTATCTTGGCTCTGTACACCTCCCTGTGTCTTGTAATAGAGCTTTACTGGTTCCTGTCCAATGGTAATCCCCGTTTTACAGGGATTATGCAGCTAAATGAAAAGTTCCCCCCCTCAGCAGCAATCTAATTAGAAAATTCAGGCTCAGAGTGGCCTACTGAGTTGGGGTTGTGATATTATTGAGGGTGTAGCCTTGGGAGGCTCTGGCCTCTCCAGCTGCAAGTGCAAATCATACAAGGTTATGTAAACATATAAAGCTCTGGCTATGGCGGTTGAACTTGTTGTAGATCAACAGGGTTTAATCCCTCTCTCCTGTTCAAACTTTTGTTTTAGGAAGAAGGACCTAGGTTGCGACATGAAGTAATGGGGCAAGGATACTGAGAGTCTTTGTGAGTTCCTGGTGTGTGTGTGTGCGTGCATGTGTGTGTGTGTTTATTTCATTTTTTTAGCTTTTCATGTGCATGCTGTCAGTTGAGTGTGTATAGATTGCTCATAACATTCCAATTGATTTGCTTAAGAGTCATAGAGATCGCCAGGTACTGAACTGCATGTGCTGATAGCTCCAATTATGGCACAACGTGAAGTACCTACTGGAATGCGCCACAATATTGAGACACAGTTACAACATGCTGGCACATCTAAGTTTATTGTGCTATTATTAGGAGAATGTTTCTGGATTCACAGTAATGCGTCACATAGCTTGTAAGTTTGAAAACGTCCTGGAGACAAAAACAAAATACTGTGTGTATGTGTATTCTTTCCTCAGGCTGAAAATAAAGATTCAGCTGGTGATGGCAGATATTTGGCTTGCCTAGGGCTTGTCTAGGGTATATAGGATGTAAGGTCACGTGACCAGTAAAGCAAAGACACCGTCAAACACATATTTTAGAATGAGTGATATGGCAAACAAAACACATTCAGAGTGCAAAGACTATATACACTATATGGCCAAAGGTCAGTGGATACCTGACCATCACATCTATATGAGCTTGCTGGACATCCCATTCTAAAACCATGGGCATTAATATGGGGTTGGACCCCCTTCTGGGAAGGCTTTCCACAAGCTTTTGGAGTGTGTCTGTGGGAATTTGTGCCCATTCAGCCAAAAGAGCATTTGTGAGGTCAGGCAGTGATGTTGGACGAGAAGGCCTGGCTGGCAATCGGCGTTCTAATTCCTCCCAAAGGTGTTCAGTGGGGTTGAGGTCAGGGCTCTGTGCAGGCCAATCGAGTTCCTCCACACCAAACTCGTCTAACCATGTCTTTATGGAACTCGCTTTGTGCACAGGGGCACAGTCATGCTGGAACAGCAAAGGGCTTTCCCCAAACTGTTGCCACAAAGTTGGAAGCACCCATTGGCTAAAATGTCTTCGTATCCTGTAGCAGTAAGATTACCCTTCACTGGAACAAAGGGGCCAAGCCCAAACCCCAGACCATTATCCCTCCTCCACCAAACTTCATAGTAGGCACTATGCATTCCGGTAGGTAGCGTTCTCCTGGCATCCGCCAAACCCAGATTGGTCCATCAGACTGCCAGATAGTGAAGCGTGATTCATCACTCCAAAGAACATGTTTCCACTGCTCCAGAGTCCAGTTGCGGCGTGCTTTACACCACTCCAGCCGACGCTTGGCATTGCGCATGGTGACGTGAGGCTTGCGTTCAGCTGCTCGGCCATGGAAACCCATTTCATGAAGCTCCCGACGCACAGTTCTTGTATTGATGTTGCTTCTAGAGGCAGTTTGGAACTCTGTAGTGAGTGCTGCAGCAGATGATTGGCGATTTTTACGCGTTACGCGCTTCAGCACTTATTGGCCTCGCTCTGTGAGATTGCGTGGTCTATCACGTTGTGGCTGAGCTGTTGTTGCTCTTAGGCGCTTCCACTTCACAATAATAGCGCTTACAGTTGACCGGGGCACATCTAGTAGGGCAGAAATTTGGACGACACATGCTAAGGAAATGAAAACCGCTGAACTTTGACACACAGGCTCTAGTTTTAGTAAATTAGTTTGTGTTGAGAAGATAAAGAAGGCTACATTTGATTAGCCATTTGAAAACACATGTACATGCATACATACACACACACACACACACACACACACCATATTCCCTGTGAAATATGAGCCCAGTGCAGCTGTGAATTACCATTTTGAAATTACAAACCTTATGCATAATGACCCAAATCTCCTGCTGTCGTCAAGGACCAGAGAAAATCTGGGCGTCATCCAATGAAAATGTTCTGTTCATGTGTATATACTTAACAAATACAATCAAATAGTTGATCAACGCAGAAATGCTTGATGATTGCAAGTTATCACACAACCCACACTAAAACTGTGTCAAACCAATTGGCTAATCTTCAAGCCCTTGAATGGCTGACAGAAAGAAAATCATTGAGGTCCTGGATGAAACACAGACATGCATTAGCCTGCAGTAGTTCAAACAACTCAGCTGTGTAATGTTGAATGCCAAAAGCTCTTATTATTTTTGTATGAATAGTTTTGTTTTGTTTTGTTGTAAAATAAAACATTGCAGTGAATTTCCCACACCTGCCTGCCTTCAAGGACATCATTTCAGAGAGAAAAAAAAACAAATCACCCACCCAGTCCAGGACTGAGAATGATATATTTAGGTAAATATTCTACACGTAGCAGCTTTAATAGCTGATGTGCACATTAGGTGAGAAGATTTGATGAGGTAACAAGTTTGACAAATCCTATACAGTCACTTAGTGACTTGAAAATCATATAAATCAGCCTATGAGCCTGCTTTGCCCTCATAAATATAATTCATTTTGCAAGCATCTCCACATGTTGCTTTTCCAGTTTTATGGTCATACATGGGGACATTTCAGAGCAACTGATGAAAACCGACATTAAATGGTTTTGAATGGCTGCTCTGGTTAATTGGCCCATATACAGTACAATGCATCTCTTTCTCGTTACAGAAAATAATAGGCCTACCAATACCTACGCTGTGCAGGTTCATTGCTCATTTTGTGTGCCCTGCAGTTCTGGCAGTTATATTGTGTAGAGTAAGTACAGAGTAACGGAACCTAGTTCTACTAGTTCTATCAGGTTCTGTTTGATTTTAAACAGTTATTTGAAATACATTGCGAACTTCCGATCCTTCTACAAACGATTTACCCTTCGCAAGCTTGAAGCTGACTTGAAGGCAAATAAACTATCATCACGGTCAAGCCGTGTAATGACCACTCATTCAGAGAGCATCTGCAAAGCCTACATGCCACTTAGTGTTTTCAAGTCTCAGTCCTATAATAAGCAAAGTTCTGCTAAACAAAACGGCTTGTGTGTTGGCTGCTGGTGTCATCACATTATCACTTCAACGGGAGGAGGAGATTTTATTGTTCTATTATTCCAAATCAAAACAGATGTGCGTCTATGTAGGAGTGTGTTTGTGGGGCTTGGGAATCTGTCCTGCTATTGGTATGTTTGTTTGTTTATGTGTGTGTGTTTATATCTGTCTGTCTGTCTGCCATTCCAATGTGTGTGTGTGTGTGTGTGTGGTCCATACTGTCTGTTTATAGACTTTTTGTTATGATAAGGATCACCTGTTTGCACTGTTGTTGTATTTATTCTCTTCTATCACTCTGCATTGCAGTCACACACAGACCACCATGTGTCTACCAAGAGATCACTGGATAGATCTGAGGACCTTCAACCAGATCTTCAGCCTAACCTGATCCGTTAGAATCTGAGGATGAACCTGGACATTTATGGGTGTCAGGGTGCCATTAGCTAGCTAAGGGCACGTTTGGTTGTGCTCACCTTTATGTGTTTCAGGGGAGGAGCAAGTTACCCATGGTTACCCAGGTAAGACAATGTTGAGGGCTTAAATTCCCTCTGAGCTTGTTAAATTGGGGGATTCACTGTTGGAGGAGTGCAGTGGAAAACCTCACCCAGGCATGTGAGATAGCGGGAGACAGTTTGGCAATGTTAAGACTTCATACTAAATACATAATGACACAGGGATAACTCAGTCAACCCTCTATTGTGTGTTTTTCTCTCCATCCCTTCTTTCTCCTCTTCCTTTTTTTTCTCTTTGGTCTCCGTCTGGGTCCAACTGTGTGGGAAAAATGACTAGCTTCTTTGCCAGGTCTTATCTCCTAGGTCGCACCATACACAAACAACTGAAGTTACAGCCAGGGATTATCTCGCTTTAACTCTTGCTTTTTATTTGCCATTTCGGTGTCCTTGTATAACCTCTCTACTTCATCTCATCCTCTCTCTCTCTCTTAATCATTTGATTTTGTCATCTCTTTCCACCCACTCCCCCTCCCCTCTCTCTCAGTTTCTCTCCATCACCTTCTGTTGCATCCCATAGAGAATATTCCTCATCTTTTACTGTTCATCAAATCGATACACAAATAACTGCAGATACAGTTACTCTACATATTCAAAACTTAAATCAAAAATTCTCACCGAACTACCACTAGTTTCCTTAAGGTGCAGTCCCAACATTCTTGGGTGCTCTCTTGACCATTTAATCTGGGTTTTGTTTTCAATTTCAGCCCATTTTATTTAACCTGAAAAGTGATAATGGTGAGACAAATGTCAGTCAGTCTTCACTACACTGGGCAGAAGGAGGAGAGAGAGAGAAGCCATATTCCTTATCCAGGTGACACCAATACTTGAGCTGTAGCTGGCTGAGGTTCTTTAGAGAGAACAACAATGAAGTGAATAGCATGCAGCTGTTGATCTCAATCTGGCTGTTCAAATACAAATCTTAGGTTATGCACTTTCCCATGATTGGGTTTCACATCAATGTCGTCACCCAGCTGGCATTAGATTCATATCATATTTCCATTTCATATAAATCAAATGAACATTGATATGAATTACACTGACCCATACTCCCTTCACTCCCCTGATTGTTTTGTGTAGATTGTGAGATTTAGTGGAGTAGCAGGGTGAATAACCGAGAGTGGGATGTGTCATGTACAGGTAAGGTAACAAGGCATGTTTTCACCTGGCTACATATTGCAACATGCATGTGAAAGAAATTTGGTTGTTCTGCTTTTAAATCAGCTGTGAGAACTTTGAGCCATATCAAGTGTGGTTCATTGGCCCAATGCAACACTTGTAGGCCACATTCCACATCACCCCCTAATTCTTTTTATTTAAAGATAGTCCATTTGGTGTAATTCCTATTGACTCCAATCCCACACACCCCAAACACACACACACACTCACTCATGTCTCTGGCCACAGACATCCTGTATGTGTCTATTTTATCTGCTCCAAACAGGAAAGGCTGTGATTATAAACACACATCAATTATTTATGAGACAACAAGTAAGACCTAGGCCAAGGAATACGTTTCCTTCTACAATCAATGAAAACTGCTGATGGTCTCTGGGCCCTGTCAAAATGTGGTAATGAATATAGAGCTAGAGAGCTAGAAAAACATACACACACACACACACACACACACCAACACACACACACACAGATGTGGCATAAGCTCCTTCTGACATACCTTCTACAACTCCTTAGCTTTTGTTTGCACATAAAATGCCTACAGCCGAAACAGTTTACACTGTTGTAACCTGAAACGGTATAAGAAACTGCAAATCCTTCAAGGCAACATATGTGCCATATGTGTGAGTTATATAAGTTACATAGCTTCTTAACCCTGCGTGAGATCCCACGGATATTTCAGGTATTTCTTTAATTGCATTATTTACTCATGCCATAAATGGATTTCTAATTAAATGGAAGAGAATAATGGCGGGAGGAGGTGCAAGACGGTGTCAAACAATAGGTCACTGTAAGACAGAAGAGAGAGAGAGGATAGATAAAACCATAAATCTTGATAGAGAAAGCACAAAACAACAAATGAAGTAGAGAAGAAGAGTGGGCCTTGGAAAGAACGCACTTTCATATGAGATAAATAGAAAAGGCTGTGGTATGTGACATCAGGCTTGGATGGCCCCAGCTGGCTGGATGCTGCCTATGTGAGACGGTGACTCTGTCCTCTGGGGCTTGAGCACACAATTTTATTTCAGTCTCTATCCCTCCCATGATCATCCCTACCTCCGCTCTTCATTTCTTGCTTATATGCTTTTTACCCCTCCCTCTTCTTCACCACCCTTCCTTCAGCCCAAATTGTCATCTCCTTGTGCAATCTTCACTCGATTATATCCTACTCTGCAAAATTTATATCTCCCAGTGAAGGCCTCTCACCCTTCATCTCTTCATCCAAGACCTCAATTACAGACCAGACTATCTATCACTGTCTCTCCTCTCTTCTCTCATCGCCCACCACTGTTCTTTTTCTCACTCCCTTCAGCAGGTCTGCCTCAGCCTGAATCATTGTGCATATAGGACATACAGAAGGAGAGAGAAGAGGAGAGGAGCCCCACCCTGAACCTTTCATCATAGAGCAACTTGCCAAATGACTGACCACACACCACAGTGCAAACATACTGCCACATCACCTGCAGCTGCAGCTTTCCTAAGGCTTCACCAAATCAAGCCGGGGTGGATTTCCCACAAGACCTTACCACTAAGATCCTCCCTGTTTCTGTGTAAACCGATGGATCTTCGTGCTGCTTTTACAGCCCTAACCTGATCTGAGCTATCATATACTGAAAAAAGCTCTCTCTCAAGGAGTCATTTCTTCTTGTACTTGTGTTTTTCTTCTTTAAACAAGTGAAATAATCAGCTATTTGGACGAGATAATTTCACTTGGTTCCTGGTCAGGGATTCCTCATGCAATGTTATGAGCAGATTGATCGATTAGGACAGGTATACCAAACTTACAGGCTTCAGTTAAAGGAATGAGTTATACAATGTGTGTGTGTTGTGTCTGTGTCTCTGTGTCTGTGTGTGTTTGTTGATCATTTCAACATATGACTGAGGAATGAGAATATGTATTCCCACTCATCATGAACATGAGAAGGTTGTTAACAGGTTACAGATGTGAGTGTGTGTGTGTGAGTATATTGGTAGGAGCTTTTCTCACTGTAGCCAAATACAGAGCTCCTCCAGAGTACAGTGCAGTGGAAATATCATCTTTTACCCAGTTTACATGTACACATAAAGAAAGCACACATGCACACACACACACACACACTGCACAAACAATACATACAGAGTGCAGTGGAAATCATACAGCAAAACTGTTGTGAGAACATACATGCCTCAAACATGCTTATTCTGCTCATGTAAAAGCAAAAAACACAATACAAACAGACATTTTGGCCAACGCCTCAAAGGCAGTAGTTTCACCTTTGCATCATTGTGGCTATAAATCAATTTGGACAGGCAAAGCAGAGCTGAACCAAAGCACTCCCTTTTTCTGCACATGCAACCAATCATTTGAGCCATCTAACACAGACAAGAAACAGCCGAAAGTGAGCGGTTTCTATGGATACACAATAATGCTGACACAGGTCTCAACAAATAGAGAAGAACAATAGAAAACAATAGAATTGTTCACCGTTCAGCCTTATTCTAAACCACAGACCCACAATACTTGAATGATACTTTGAATGATCACGTTGTCAATGTTTTGAAAATCCTTGGATAATAAACTGAATTTGACAATGCAATGATCTAATTAGGCTTATTCCATCACACATTATGTACCCAACTCAGCTATACAAATACATGTGTTAATATTTTACTGAGTAATGCAATCTGAAGGGTGGGGAAAAGAGAGCAAGACTGAGAGAGAGACAGAGAAAGCAGGAGAGACAGTGTCAGAGAGACAGCCAGAGAGACACAGAGAGTGTACACTGAACCATGACTAGTGTGAAAAGAGTGCCACCTAGCATGTTTTAGGAGAAACCTTACTTAGTGAGAGAGTCTCCAGTTGGTTGTTTTACAGTAATCCAGCAGGTGGCACTAATGTACCTCTATGCTGTATGTGAGTGATGAGTATTGTTGAGACCATTCAGGGGGCCGTTTTCCAGTAAGAATGATAGTAATGAACAAGGATGTCGAGGGTAAATAACCAACCTAAACTCATTTTACCAATATTTTCACTTGTGGAATACAGTTCATATTTTACTATATAAACCTTAATGACCTTTATTCATACTATACATCATATAAATAATATCAACCTGACATTAAGTTATATAATAGGGAAAGAGGCAGAAAATAATTTATTTTTGCCTCATGATGATCACTAACTGGTTTTACACACCTTTTCATTTACCAACATTCACTACATCATGGGTTACGTAGGGGGGCAGAGAAGGTCATCATCTGAACTCAGGGACTAATTGAACTCTGAACAATAGAAGCAGAGAGGATGAATGTTTGGAGTAAGTTCCAATCACCTGACAGTAATAATCTCACTTTCAATAATCCCAAGTTACGGTCCTGTGTGGATTGATGCAGTTATTGAAATCCAAAAAAACAAAAACCCTGCTGTGGTACAATGTACAACCAGAAACATTCCAATTGTGCAAAGCAAAGGGCGTCTGCAGTGCACAGTCAATACACATGGTGTGAGTGTGTGTGTGTGCACGTGTATATGCATGTGTCTGTTTACAGGGGAGACTGATAAGAGAATATTAATGTGGTGTTCACATCTCCAACCACAGTATCATACAGGAAGTTGAGCCACAGGAGTCAAATTGACAACAGCAGCATAGAGCTGTCCGACATGCCTCACTTCCTGTTTGCTTTGCCACAGCAATTGCTGCCCTCTGTAAAGTTCAGGCATGATGGGAGAAGAGTCCCATCCCAAAACAAACAGATTGTGAGGCAGTTTCCACCTTTAAATCATCAAGAGCCATAAACTTTAGGCTCAACTTTTTCTTTGCGGCTGCATCAAACCTTTCTTGAAGCTTTATCAGGTAGGTGTTATGTTGGTGGCGGTGGTGTGTGTGTGTGTGTGTGTGTGTTTGTGTGAGTGCGTGCGCGCACGCATGCAATAAGTGTCTGTGAACTTGTGAAGTTATTCTCTCTGATAAACAATTATCTTAACCACATGCTTATTAGTGCTAAACTCTGAAACAACTTCTTACACAAGTTAAATTCTAGGAAGGACATTTTTGTGCATTTTCCTGTGCATGTGTACGTGCATGCATTCATGCATATAAACATGCATGTAAAAAAAACCAAACACAGTGAAACATAGTGAAACACAGAAAGCAAGATAACAGATTCTTATCTTGCTGAGGAGGAAGTGGGTCTTTTTTCTTTATTTTTTTCCATTCAGTGGGTCTAAAGATGTATGCCCATCACACACACACACACACACACACAAACACACTCACACATGCACACACAAAGAGTACATATCACTTGTGTAGTTGTTACCCGCAGTAGGCAAGTCTCTACACACACACGCCTACCAGGAGCGGTGCAGCATGGGCTTACAGGACACGTCAGTGAATCTCATTAGTGGCTGTGGAACCGTTTATGGGGGCTTACGCTACTGAGCGAGCTCTACAAGGCTGGTTGGGGTCAGCAGAGGTCTCTCATTGAGGTCATTGTTAAAACTGATTGGAAACAGAGTTTTGGGGGTAGGAGGCATGGACATACAGTAGATGTGGAATGATACAGAATGGCAACAAGCCTCCTACAGTAACATCCTCAATTGTATTGTAAGGTAGAATAGATCATGGAAATAGTACTGGTGAAAGGCTCTACTGACATAATAGTTGTAAAATAATAGTAAAATAGTCATAGTAACTTCTTAAGTTACAATGCCTACTATGTCTTCTGCACCAGCTACTATATTGTCTACATCTGTCTATGTCAAAGGGTGAAGTTGGTAGATACATGACTCAGAGAACGTGTATTACATGCCCAGTAGCAGGAATGCCTTACAGATTACTTCATACCTTCTGTATGGATTGAATTGCACCAACTCAGTAATACAATGTGATTACTTTCAGTTACCTTTGGATAATATGAAAGTAAACCTATTCTACAAGGCGTACACGGATCAGAGTCATAGTTTCCTGACCATGTATGTAACCAAACAGTCCTGTGACCTTAGAATGATTCTGTAAAATAGAGAAGTGTGAGAAGAGAAATGGCAGCTAAGCAAAGAGGTTGAGCTTTTCCATTAGGAGGAAGATATGGGATGAGGGGGTGTGATTCAGATGGGAGAGGGGGTGTGAAGTGAAGAATCACCGGGGGGCCAAAAGTGAGTTGAGGCCAAGTTGTTTCAGGGAAAGGAGAGCTGAACAGTCGGCAGTAGCAGAGTGCAGAGCATTGTCTGGCATGTGGGGCTGTGTGGCCTGAAGGTGCTGTAAGGGTGTGCACCTCCCTTAGCAGTCTTGTACGAAAGCACCAGGGTTTGAATTCAATACGACTGGAGGAGGCAGCCAGTGGAGGGAGGGCAGCAGAGGGCTTGACATGGGAGAATATGGGGAGATTGAAAATAAAGTGGGTTGCAATATGTGTAAAACAATGTCAGTGTCCATAATCTTACAATAGAATTGTCTTTTTTACCCATCAGACATGTTGCTACTACACCACACTGTTACAACAGTGTCTTTAATCTGGTTTCTGTGTGTTGTAGTAATTGTAAAAGATTTCAGCTACCATTTTTATTATCAGATTACTGTAATCCCATTAAATGTAATCTTTTACTCCCCGGTCCAGGACAGCAGGAGGAGTAGGAGGAGAATGAAGAAACATAAACATATTAGTATTAATAAAAAAATACAAGTAGAAGAATAAAAAGAGAAGAGGGTGATGAAGGAGCAAGAGAGGGAATGGAGGGAAGAAGGAAATGAGCAGAGCCACATACGGTTCCCATGGGCTCAGTAATCTCATAATGAACTTCCACGTGTAAAGGAATTGATGAGAAAGGAGATGGAAAAGAGGATGAGCAAAGAAGAGGGATGGGCAGGGAGGAAGGGGATAGGAAGGTAGAAAGGACTAAGGGATAAATAGCAGAAGACAGGGGTGTAGTGAGTAGGGGAAGGAGGGATAAGAAGACTTAATGGGCATAACGAGGGATGTCTGCACATTCAGGTAGAGTACCTGAAGATGAACCTGCATGCAACCATACAAACATGTACTGGAGTGTGTACACATGCACAAATATCACCATGTATGCACATGAACACATACACACACACACACACATGGGCACACACATAACTTTGTTCCCATATGTGGCAGGTTTGGCTCACTGACATGGGGTCTGTTTGAAATCCCCTTGCCAATCCTCTGATGCCGTCAGCCGGTGTCATCCAATTGACAAGTCAGAGGTCAGGTAAGTAGTTACTTCATGGAAAGGGTCTCTAGCTGTAAGCTCGACATTGAGCCAGTTGGTGAATGGGGAAAGTGATGTACCTGACAGATGTGCTGCCGTGTGGCGACCTACAGAACTTCATTGTCTTTAATCTTCAATAGTTACTTGGAGATGTTAATACAACTTTCAGACAGCACCCTGTAGAGTAGTATCATCTGTTCTCTGCTCTGATGAAGATGTGATGAAGATATGCTCAACAACCGATTTGGACAGTCAAAACATCAAGAGTGCTCAATTTATGTACACTTTTGTGGCCATTCAAGTATCTGGCAAGGTTAAACAACACTCCCTGAAGTGGTTAAGATGTGAGAGTGAGAGATGCTAGCTAGTTCACTTCTGTATTTCACCACTAAAGATTGTTTCAAGCCAAACTTTGCTGAGAGTCAATACTCAATGCTGACATATTCTTGGCCATTTGTGTAAGTCTCAGTGGCAGATTTCTGCAGTCTCACTCCAAGCTACCTCTAAAATCCCCATGATGCATCTGTATTTTTAGACAGTATGTCTCTACTTCAATTGATCATTAAAAAGTCCTAAAAACCTATTTTCCACTTGAATACAACTAAACACTAATTTGAGATACCCTCAGAGGCTGGGGCTGTAGAGTAACCTTTTACTTATCATCTGCTTCTTTGAAAGGATGCACGGTTCATTATCTGAGCTTGCACAGAACACGCAATTAATTATGAACACATAATTACTATGTCTTTTGTTGATGGGAAAATGCACATCTTTGAGTACAGCATCCTGCCCTTTCAAAATACAGCATTAACATCATCGAAAGAGCGATAGCAGCTATCAACCATGGGATTACTGTTATCTAGTGACCTTAAATGCAGAACCTTATAGAGGCATAAGGACTGCATTACGGGAATGTGCATGGATGTGTGTATCCGCGCATGTGTGAGTGTGTGTGTGTGTGTGTCACTGCACATACAGGGTAATCTGCAGTAAGCTGGTTTATGGGCTCGTCTGCAGTGACGCAGATGTACCTGCGAAGCTTTCCTGTGATAGATTCTCCATGACAACTAAGGCCTGAGACTATGGTCTATACCCTATATACAGACAGACACTGTTTCTTACATCAGAAATGTTAATCACAAACACACACACACACACACTTGGTATCATTTATTTCATCGTGAATATAATATACGTTGTGTACACATTCATACGTAGTGTAGTTCTTTTGTACGCTTTTAAAGTTATTTGTTATAGAGGTCCAATAGGCCCGCAGTAAACGGGCCAAAGAAAAACCCACCCCTAGAGGGCGGTAGTTGTATGTGTTTTTACCAACCTCACCTGCACATTTATCTTTACTTGTAAGGTTTAGAATTTAGCGGACAGCCGCTGTAGTATTAGTATGAACTAACTGCAAATATTTCCCTCTCTAAAGAGCAAGTGTGCTATGTCAAATACATGCATGTTTTTATGTTCAATAATAAGGAGCAAGGATGATCCTCATCGGATCAGTGCTTTATGTGTGATAGGAGCACTGGTAAAACTGAAATTATAGATCGTTTTTTAGCTCCAGTTCCCAAGATAACTTTATTGAGAACGCACACTGTTGGAGGCTGCGACAGCTATTAGTAGGTGGGGTTGTCAATAAAACCGCCCCGCCCCGCCGTTCTTCCGACTGGAGGCATACTGTTCACAACTTCTCCAGCAGCTGTGGAGTGCGACGTCTGTGGCATTACGCGGTGCCAGCAAGCGAAAAACGGCCAAAATGTGAGGGCTTAGAAACAAACATAAACCACTTTCCACAAATGGTGAAAGTAGTGGAATAGTGTTGACGGGAGTTAAAATGATACGCAAAGTTGCAGTTACGCAGAAGAGACGCGCAACCATCTGTGCGTAAAAGTGAGCAGTGAGCGAGAGGACAGAACTGAAAAACTTCTGCGGTGGACGAAACCTTTGCTTATGTGATAGATGCGTCAGTGAGTGTTTGGAATGTAAGGAAAACCTGACTTTGTGCAGGACGTTAAATCTAGTTGATGCTTGCTTTTCAAACTTTCAAACGATCGGAGTGCACAGCGGGGCAGCAGATGGACAGTGGCTGACCCTTACGGCTGGACAACTCATGAATTGAATTGGTCTGGACTGCCAGACTTTATGTAAGAAGTAGGGCAACCATAACACCGCCCAACCAGTTCTGCGGGTCTTGCGTGGAGATGCTTTGTCGTCCAGCATCTTATTGTTATGATAAAGAGCAGGTCTGAAGGGGTCAATTCTACATAGAGATACAACCAGCTAATGCCACGACTCCAGACGGAGTTAGTGGAGAGTTTTGTCGTTTACATTCTCCTGTCTACCTCTTATCAAGATGGACGAGAAGGCTGAGTCGGCTCCGGCGGACAGATGTCTGGATGGGGAAAGTATCAACCTCAGCGTGCTCAACTGGGAGCAAGTGCAGCGCCTGGACTCCATCCTCACCGGCTCCATCCCCATCCACGGCCGATGGAGCTTCCCGACTCTGGAGGTGAAACCACGGGACATCGTCAAGGTGGTGCGGTGCCGCATGTTGGAGAAGCGGATACACGTCCGGGAGGTACGGCTGAACGGTTCCGCGGCCAGCCATGTTCTGCATGAGGACAGCGGTCTGGGATGGAAAGATCTGGACTTGATATTCTGCGCCGAGCTGAAAGGAGAGATGGAGTTTCAGATGGTGAAAGATATAGTTCTGGACTCTCTTCTGGACTTCTTGCCCGAAGGAGTGAATAAAGAAAAGATTACACCAATGACATTAAAGGTAGTGTATAGGCTTCTAACTTATGATGATCAATTGCACATAGCCGTTATCTCATATTATTTGTAAAATGGCGTAGCCGTAGCGACGTTTTGTACAATTTGCTTTGCCGGGGAAGTAAAACATAGTTTTTGCAAAGCTTTACTTCTTCTATTTGACCGTTCCCCATTGCTGTTGATGCGCACTTAGTGCAGGAGGAAGTTATACACATCTTACAAGGCTCAAATACCCTGTGGGCAAATTCACTTTGGTAAATTCAAATAAATGTAAAACCAATATTGAAATGTGCCTTGAATATCCACGTCTAAGCTGCATAGTGACAGGGTGCAGATAGTAAAAACGTTGGTTTCCAATACAAAGAGGATTCCGTCTAATCCAATTGGAGTCGGATCCACATTAATCAGTCGGCCCTCAGTTATCTGGATACAGAAGACTTTCTAGGCTACTAATGACCCACGAACTGATCTGCTCACCAAAACAACTGATTAAAAGACCGAATCAGGATTTCATCAAGTGGTGCAAATGTAACATCATGTAACATCAACATCATGTAACCGGTTGCAGCTTGTTTAATAAACTTTGTATCATTTAAGACATGTCAGATATTCATAGTGCCGTCCGTCTTAAACCAAAACCATGGACCTATCTCGCGATAGCTACGTATTATGACAAGCAGATGTGTGATCTTCAACATATAAAGAAAAAAAACTGCTCTGATGAAATCATGTAGGAACTAGCTATCTAACACTAGCTGTGAAATGAGGGGGAGGGATGAGGAGGAGGGTAAACAGACACTGAAAAATGGGAGGCCCAAATGGGGTGTATAAAATGTATTTATGAAAGAATTCTGCTTAAAATGTCCCACAATGACTGACAGTACTTATTTACTCTTCTTATACTACAGTGCCCTTTGCAAGTTCATATAGTACCAATAGTGATACATGTGATATAGAAAACAAAAGTATGATACATATTCTATTCTGCATACACATGCATAATGCAGCTAATATTTTTTCACATACTATTATTTTTTATTCCTATATGTCATCTGAGATCCATTAAGCCCATTAAGACACAGTATGATATGGACCTGGTAGGGGCTGAGATTAGCTGGTCACCTCCTTGTTCCCACAAGGCCCATGGTGACTACGAACCAGGGGTGGGTTCTGTAAATCGCTAACCAACACCTAATTTATGACTCATGTTCCCAGGAGGCCTATGTGCAGAAGATGGTGAAGGTGTGCAATGACTCAGACCGCTGGAGTCTCATCTCGCTCTCCAACAACCGTGGCAAGAACGTGGAGCTCAAGTTTGTGGACTCCCTCCGACGGCAGTTTGAGTTCAGTGTGGACTCCTTCCAGATCCGCCTGGACTCACTTCTACTCTTTTATGAGTGCTCAGAGCACCCTATGGCTGCCACTTTCCACCCCACGATCCTTGGCGAGAGCGTCTATGGTGATTTCCCTGCTGCCCTCGACCACCTGCGCAAGCGCCTCATCTGCACAAGGAGCCCCGAAGAGATCCGAGGTGGGGGCTTGTTGAAGTACTGCCACCTGCTGGTACGGGGTTTCCGTGCAGCTTCTGACACAGAGATGAAACTGCTGCAACGCTACATGTGCTCACGCTTCTTCATAGACTTCCCTGAGATGGGTGAGCAGCGGAGAAAGCTGGAGTCGTATCTGCAGAACCACTTTGTGGACCTGGAGGACAGGAAGTATGACTATCTGGCCACACTGCACAATGTGGTCCAGGAGAGCACTGTGTGCCTGATGGGCCACGAGAGGCGTCAGACGCTGAATCTCATCTCCTCACTGGCATTACGGGTCCTGGCTGAGCAGAATGCCATCCCCAACGCTGCCAATGTCACTTGCTTCTACCAGCCTGCCCCTTACGTCTCGGATGGCAACTTCAGCAACTACTATGTGGCGCAGGTTCAGCCCATCTACTCCTGTCCTCCCTCACCTCATCAGCAGTACCCCCCTCATCCACACCACCCCATGTATGCCACCTGGTTGCCCTGTAATTAAATATGTACTATGGTTTTCTTTTTGCCCCGGGTGCACTTTTGTGTAACTTGTGGATTTATTATCCTTTTAAAAGGATGATGAGGAATGATGATCTTACTTCTTTTCCTCTTGTTTGAAATGGAAAGTTAAGGACAATAAGCAAAACAAGGAAATGAAAAGAGGAAAAACAGGAGCCAAAATTAGATAAAGTGTGGAAAAATAAGAGAATGAAGAAAGGAAGGGAAGCGGGGACAAGGAACTTGGATCGAGGAAGAAAGCTGGAGAAAGGCTTTTCTCCAGGGTAGAGTGGAGGAGACAAGGTCAGTTGGAGAGGTGCCAGTGAGAGAGAGGCTGACCCCAAGAGGATGCTCCTAGGTCTGCTTTAGTGATCTTTTATCGATGCTGAAGATTGTTTTGGTACAGTAAACAACAGACTGGACAACTCAGCACAACCTCAGTGTGACAAGCAGGCTGGACATTATGATACCCGTCATGTTCTGAGATGTGACTTGCTGGTATTGGACACTCACACTCAAAGGGACAAACATGTATCTACACCCTTTTAACTTGTGTAAAGACACACACACACAGCAAAGGAAAAATCACAGGGCAATACAGGACGTTATAAAGATATTGATTCTTGATGAAATAAAGCTGACCTAACCTTTCCATGTGCACCAGTAAAAATGAGAAGTGAGACTCTGTTTTCACAGATAATGCAAAACTGGACACTGTTTACAAACCCAAAGATCTACTTTGATATCCAAGTTTATTTGATTAATGAAAAAATACACCAGAAACAACAAAACAATGCATGATTTATTTCTGTACAGAAATAATTTTCTTTAAAGTGCCTAGAAAAAGCCTAAAGGGAAGATATATTTTTGTTATTCTTCATTGTAGACGACCGTAGACCTGTTAAAGATGTCCATGTGTGGACTAACTGACATATTCAGGGTGATAATGAATGTATTGTGGGCCAGAGAGTGTATCTATGCTGAGAAAGGTTTCTTACACGGAGGAATGCTTTGGACCAATTTACTTTTTGACGTAGTTTACTTCAAGACTCTGCTCTTATCTGCAGTCCAGCTGGACTGCAAAATAATGTGGACCACTGCACAGCCTGATAACCAAAAAGTCATGTATCAGAGGAGGTAATGACACAGTCTCATCATTTTTAGAGAGAGGGGAGAGGTGGTGGCGGGGTTAAAAATTGTTGATAAGAATAAAAGAGAGGCTAAAAGTAAGGGGATTGTGATATTTCCAAGGATGAAAAGAGAAACAGAGAAACATTTTGCAGGAGGACAGTGAGTGAGAGAGACATAGTTTAGATCAAGACTATGCTCTTATCTGCAGTCCTGTTGGACTGCAAAACAATGCATACCAATGCACCAAATAACCAAAGTAATTTATTACAGAAAGAAACAACACAATCTCATTTTTAGAGAGAGAGAGAGAGAACTAGGGTGGTGGTGGGTTTAAAATGGTTGATAAGAATAAAACGTATGGTAGAGGTAAAGGAGGGTATTGCGATATTTTGAAAAATGAAATGCAAAGAGAGAGAGGGACAGGCAGACGGTATCCTGACGTGATCCCTGCACATATCCCCAGGCCACACAGTGATATGACAAACTGTATGTTTGTCAGAGGGGTGGAGGTTGCAAATACATTGTATTCTGACAGGAATACAAAAAGTATTTTCAAAAAACATATGTAGCCAGAAATGCTTAAAAGATTATGCTATTTCAGTAAACATTGGCCAATATATTTCATCTTTCTTTTCACAGAAAAGAGTTTTGGGTTTGAGGCGTGAGAGATGCGAGATAACGAGGCTGTATGAGCAGGTGACAGCTGTCTAAATTTTACTCTTTTTAAAAGAGAAAAGGCACCAACAAAATAAGGAAAGAATACAAAAACAATACTATAATACAAACTATAACTAACTATAATACAAATAAAGACAATCACAATGACATTCAAATGGCAATAAGACAAGCTGCCTAGGGTGTAAACTTTAGCAGGTGAACTTGATCTACAAGTGCAAGAGCCTCGGCATATTCTCTAAATCCTGTTGTCAGATCTCTTATTTTTCTATCAATCTCTATTTTTGTACAGTTTGTGTTTGGCTGATGTCATAGTCAGATTCATATAGGCTGAATTGTTGAGTATAAGACTATTTTGTGGTGTGTGCGAGTTTGTATGTTATTTTGGCAGAAGAAAAGCAGTGCTGTCGGACACTGTGGCTATGTTCAAATGCAGACTAACTTGTGTCCATTGTGATGCTCATGCAATGTACTGGGTTCACTTTCAGTGCTGTCTCAGATGGTGTTCTGTTGCTCAAAAGAGATTGTTTCACTTTTTGCATGTGTTTTTGATTGCCATACAGTTTGGACTGAAATAACGATGTGGAAAGTGTTTAAGATGTCTGACTTGATAATTAAAAAAAAAAAAAAAAAAAGCAGTCAAGGCTTCTTCAATTCAATCCTTCTTTATGATACTGACTTGACTTGGGAAAGTGTATTGCAGCTCCTCAGACATTTTATAATTATTAAACCATCGTTCAACAGAGGTTCAAATCTGTGGCATTTGGACCTATGCTTTGGTGCACAGAGCGAGGGGAAACATCTGGGTTTGGCTTAGGGTGAATGTCCTATGGTGCCCACGCAATCCAAGGGGCATGTTTGTTGCTGCCAGTGCGTGACTGCTGAACGTGGCGGATGTGCCACAACTCCTCAGCTGTGAGTGTATTTTGCAATGGCAGGTAGTTGGTGTGTGCATGGAGCAGTGAGGTACCTTACTACCAGCAGAGCCTTGTTCTCCAGAGACACATGGTAACTGACTGAGCAGACTGGCTCCAGGTCTGCATCACTCCCAATGCCTTGAGGCCCAGGCCTCCAGATGTCACTTTCCCTGCTGACATTGAAACTCAGAGAACATTTTTTTTGTCTTGCTCTCTCATGCTCTCATTCCTCTCTCTCTCTCGATTCTCTTTCTGACACCCTACTAACTTTATCTACTCTCTCTGCTTAACTTAAACCTTATTTCTTCTATTGTTGTACAGTTTTCATTGAGTTTCCACTGTACCACTCTGTTTCTTGACTCTGTGCCACGCTCTGCTTCACTGTGCCATTTTCATACTTCTTACTACCACTACTTTTACAGCTTTAGACCCATTTATGCCCTCCCTCTTTCTTATCCTCACTCGTTTCCCTTCCTCTTTGCTTGGTCTGGATGGATTTTAGCACTGGATGGTAATCAGCGGGGGGGTGAGAGAGAGAGAAGAGCTGTGGAGAAGAGAACCGGGCCAATGTTATCCCCTGTTAAGAGGGAGAGTGGATGCTAAATATAGGTCCCCCTCTCAGCCACTGTAAGGACATTAGCCTGTCTGTGGAAAGCTGATTAGCTTCCCTTCACAAGCATGTGCTCTAGTGTGGTTACTGCGGAGGGATTTGCTGCCCATTGTACTGTAACACATACCTCCCTGATCTCCCGCTGTCTTTTAGGTCACTCTGTCCTCTCTTCTCACTGGAAGGGACAACAATTCAGTCCACTTCCTTATCAAGAGCTTAAAGGGAATGGAGAGCAAGGGCTTGAGGCATTTAGGGTGTTGCACAACTAGGAAAACAGCTGACCCGGGAACACAGGTAGCTTAGGAAGTGTGTTACTAGTGTTTCTCTACTGGTGGGTTGAGGCCCAAAAGTGTGTCACACAGTGTTCTCAGAGGGACACAGTCAGAGGACAACCTAGATAGGGGAATATTACGTCATGCTCTCTAAAAAGTGCTGGGTTAAAAAACAACCCAAATGTGACCACATTGCTGTGTCATTACTATACTGCTAGGTCAAAACCTGTCCAATTATTGAGTTAAACATTAATATTTATTATTAATACTATTAATAATAACATACCGTATTAATATGTTACCACAGTTGTCTATTATACATGATGCAACATTATATAATACATTATAGTATGTATTCAATAGCGTGAAATGACATGACTGTATACAGTAACACACATACACACAATGGAGAAAAAGAGGCCACATGAAATGCAATGCATGCAAAAGCTTTTTTCACATTAACTAACGTTCAAATAACAATACAGATGTATCATTCAAGTTTTAATGATCAAAATGGGCATAGCCATCTAGTTAACTAAATACTTAACTTAGGGCTTAACAATAAAAGTGCTTAGAATTTAACAGAAAAACAAACAAATATGTCAGCTAAAACAGATTAAAACACAATTACTAAGATTTCATTTGTCACAAAACTCTCAAGATATAAGATTTAAAGATTTCAAGGTTCAACAGTAAGGGTTGCCCCATCAGGGTCGGTCTCCTTAAATTGTCCATTGAGCTTTTACTTTAGCAGCATATACTGTATATGGGGTTGTGATTTCATAGTCAAGGTAAAATCTGGTTCGCTGTTCAAAACCAAACCTTCAAAAAAGCAGGGTTATGTTATCTACCCAGACACTCGGTTAAGCCTGTTGGGTCACTTTCATGCTTCTCCTTAATAGGATATTTTTGTGTAACTCAGCCACTGGGTTAGTAGCTGGGTCAGCCCTAGTGTCAGCCACCGTGCAGAAAAAGCTTTGAAGTGTGAATGGTTGGTCTTTACCTCAACTCTTCTCAGACCTTGCAGACTTACAAACATAGGGAAACGTAATGCATTCACATGAGAAAAAAATGTTTGCCTTGTTTTTCTGAATGAATGAGATTATTATCTCTCTGGAAAGGTTTTCATGGAAAAAAAACATTCTGCTCTTGTTTTTCTGAATTAACGTGATACCTCAAAATCCCAAGAGAAGCTCTCATTTACTTGAGAGCTCGATTTCATGGAAGCAAACCCGGCCCGCCTGTTTAGTTTAATCCAGTTTTATTTTGGTTTGGGTTTGAGACATTGGGAGATACTCATGTCTTTAGGTAATATAGATGGTATTGTTTTTAGTTTGTTGACTTTGCACAGGCTCCTCAGGACTTTGCGGTTGTTCAGACGGAAAGCCCATTCTGATCTGCTGGACATTGCGGTATTTCTCCAGGATCAGTTGAACTGATATGGCATGCTTAGCGGATATAAGATGATGCATCTGAAATGAATTCAGGCTGGCTACGTGGTGACTCAAGAGACAATCAGAATTTGTATCAGAATCCAGGCCCAAACTTTTTATGGCATGTAGATTCATATGATAGACTCAAACCATATGGGATCTGCATCAATGGTGCAATAGAAGGGTTTTCATAAATGGTGATATGGCTGCATACAGTAGTGATCCCAAGGTCATCGCTGGATGAGGTGTATTTATTGACTTTATTGATGAGGTGTTATCAAGGAATGGGACTGCTACCCAAATTCGATCAGACCTAGGGACAGAGAAATCCCCCACCAGTGCTCTGTCCGTTGGTTATGATTGCTTGAGCCGTACAAATAGCATCTTTTCGAAAATTCATCCATATGATCATGTCTCATGAACATCTGCATCTGCTTCACGTAACAGTTCTCTGTCCCTAGGCCTGATCGAATTTTCGTTAATTCAGAAAAACAAGAGCAGAATTTTTTCTCAAGTGAATGCATTACGCTTCTGTACAAACAGGCACATTTTCATCTTAACTTAATAATGTTTGCACCTGCTCTCTAGCCATACCGAGTAACTTTACTAAGCTTGGCAACCAAGGCAGTTGTGTCAAGCCAGCTACAGATACCTAGAATATGACAAGAATTAAGGTGATTGTGCCTTCAAAATAAAAGCGTTAAATTTGTATTATGGTGTGCAGAATAACAAAATTGTATCAAAATACTGGAACTTGGAATATTAGCAATAAACATGGAGTTAAATGGAGTTAGCTGTTAAATAGATTTTTCAATTGCAAAATGTCCGATAGAATGTGCCCCTGCCTGTCCCTGGGTCAAGTCAGTAAGCAGTAAGCCATTACTGAACCACCCATCTCCCATTTTATAGCCATTAGAAACAATTGCCACTGAAGAGGGATAAATAGACTTTTATAAGATAGTAGACACAGTTTTCCGGTATAGGTTTGGTGTCTGAGCATTTATTTGTATATTTTTGGCTGTCCTGTACAAGATACATGGTATCTTGCATATGCCTATGTATACTATATATACTATATACTCTGAAAAGCACATTTGTGTTTTCATTTGTTTTCGATTCCTTAAATGCATTCTTTGTTTTCAATTCTCTTTGTATTACTAAAAAATGTTGAAATAAGTCAGCTAATAAGGGTT
>OOFE01047592.1:0-13013 GCA_900323365.1 Monocentris japonica
TGACTGTGCCCCTGTGCACAAAGCGAGGTCCATAAAGACATGGTTAGACGAGTTTGGTGTGGAGGAACTCGATTGGCCTGCACAGAGCCCTGACCTCAACCCCATTGAACACCTTTGGGAGGAATTAGAACACCGATTGCGAGCCAGGCCTTCTCGTCCAACATCACTGCCTGACCTCACAAATGCTCTTTTGGCTGAATGTGCACAAATTCCCACAGACACACTCCAAAAGCTTGTGGAAAGCCTTCCCAGAAGAGTGGTGGCTGTTATAGCTGCAAAGGGGGGTCCAACTCCATATTAATGCCCATGGTTTTAGAAGGGGATGTCCAGCAAGCTCATATAGGTGTGATGGTCAGGTGTCCACTGACTTTTGGCCATATAGTGTAGTCACAGGTGCTTTAATGCACGGGCTCACATAGGTTCAGCCCTGGGCCTACGAAGATCAGGGGGCCTTTTTAAAAGGTTTTGTCATTTGTCTGTTCTATTTGCAATGTAACTTAGGCTACAGTACAGGAAAATGCAAATAGCAGGTCAGTTAAAAAAAAAGCTATTTAGGTAGGTCTATAAAGGTCTATAAAGCAGACACTCAATGAATGAGGAAACGTAAAAGACAGGCCGACGAATCCTGTGAGCCAGAGTAGCTGTCAGGCCGCTCATCAGCATTGAGCCTTCAAAAGAAATATAACACGGACTTGGAAAAGGACTTTGTGGAAGAAGTGGTTCAGTTTAGGGAGTTTGTGCGTAACGAAGAGGAGGCGAACACATCGGCAATCAAACTACTAAAACTGATGAGACGGAGGAAACTGCAGACAGCGTTTCCCAACACTGACATAGCTCTACGGATTTTCCTGACAATGCCCGTGACCAACGCGAGCGCTGTTTCTCAAAACTTTCCTTGGTTAAAAGTAGACTGAGATCTTCTTCGTGCCCTGGATTTTAAGGACATCATCAAGCCCTTTTCCTTGAAGAAGACCAGAAGAAAGCACTTCTAAAAGGTAAGACAAGAATGCTCTATTTATTGCTTTCTAGCATTATAAAACATAGATTTGTGTTGACTTATTGTTGATCTGTTATCATGATATGGTGAGTTTCATATTCTGTTAGTGGGCACGCCATTTACTATGTGTTGCTGTCCTTTGGCGGGGTGCTGAATTTGGCCTAAGTTGCGTGTGTCATGTCAAGGGAGGCGCACACTTGGAACATGTCTGCAAGCTAGTCAATTTAATACTCGACAGCCTGGTAACATAAAATATGTGACAGAGCTCTTTGTTTTTGTTTTGCAGACTTAAAGCCTTTCTGCAAGCCAAAGTTTCATTTGATAATGTAGAATGAGATTTCATGCATCTTGGTTATTTATTGTTTTACATTTTACGTGCATGCCATAATTTTGCGTGTGTGGTTAGTTTGTATAATATTAACACCATGGTGATTAGACTGATTTTTGTGTTGTTAGAAAAGGGGGGGGCGGGGGGCGCCTACAAACCTTCCTCAGCCCCGGGCCCAACGTCAGGTCAAGGCGCCTCTGGATATAGTTCAACTGCTCCGTTGGTTTCTAGGTAAGAAAATAACCTGACAAGGAACAGGGGAGTGAAAAGCAGGTGAGTAGTCAACCTGTGGGTGTGATCAACTTGTGGGCGGCGCTTGTTGCCGGTTGAGGTGAGTGCTGCT
The DNA here is from genome assembly GCA_900323365.1 of Monocentris japonica. NCBI lineage: Eukaryota > Metazoa > Chordata > Actinopteri > Trachichthyiformes > Monocentridae > Monocentris > Monocentris japonica. The sequence continues at coordinate 1,669 of OOFE01047592.1, forward strand.
AAATGTCATGGATAGACGAAAGTATCGTCTATCGTACAAAGAATGCTAAAGTTGAGTTTTCTCAGTTTTCGTTTTCGTCTTCGAGCTTTCTGTCTCACTAAACTTTACCATGTATTGTACTTCATATCAGTCTAGATATGGTTACTGGCCTACCGGGACTACACCCGCAATGAAGGCGAAGAGAGGATAATAGAAGACAAAGCACTTTCAAAAGTCAACAAAAAGACAGCATAAGGTAACTGAAAACAACGGACAATGGTCTGTGGTCTTGTTGACTGAAGTGTGTAATGTTTACTAGACCAATAAAACCCTTCACACTGCTAAGGTGATCCATTTACTGTGAATACTGTTCAGATCCTTGTAACACGATAGCGACTAACATTGCGTCACCGTACAATCAGTATTAGTACATCAACGTAACCCTGCAATAATGCTGGTCCGCCATTAAGACTGCATCGACACAGAAACATTATCCTTAATAAAATTCTACTTTAATTAATATCTATCTATTTCCTTTTCTTCAGTTGGTGACTTGTCAGCTGAAAACCAAGTCAACTGCAGCCCACTTAGTCTCACTGAAAGGAGTTGAGACTGATGTGGTGTTTTACTGGCAAGTCACCATAGAGGCCTGCTGTACAACATTTATGATAAATCAGTCATTTAATAATGTTAATGTTAGATCAACAGTATTTCAGGGTGCAAACTAAATCAACTAAAGTTGCTTCTGGGAAGGTGTGACAAGCCAAATCTTTTCGTCTAGATTAATTGACCTTACATCAGTATTTCATCAAATCCCATTTTATTTGTACAGCCCTTAATCACCGCTACAGTCTCAAAGGGCTTCACAGTGCCCAAAGTGTGAAAACAATAAATGGTTAGTACACGACATCCCCCAGCTAGGAGACACACTGCCCAGCGTCCACAGCAAACAGCAGCTCAGTCAACATCGTCCAAGGAGTGGGGGGACCACGCAGACGCAAACACTGCCGAGCTGCAGCCTGGAAACAGATAGGAGACACACCCACACACACGTTTCATGAAACTCTTATTTATAAAATATTTTTTTTAAAACCTCAAAATACAAATAAGATCCAATAGCGACTTTGCCCATTGTGAATTTTAATGCTGTAAATGATACTGATTTCTCATCATAATGGATTGTTCAGTTTTCTTGTGCTATTTTAGTGGCATTTTATTTGTATACTGAATTGCATCACTGTAAAAGGGTATCAGCTGTCATACTGTAACATGACAGGAATATGATGTCTGTCCTTTTTTTTTCTGTTTAGTTCTCATGGAGAACCGGAGGAGACATTTAAGGCACATCTTTATTTTCATCCTCGTAGCAGCGGCCTTCTCCCTAATCTGTTACACCTTTGACTGGAATTTATTGGAGTGGATCATTCCAGACAACAACAGGGCAACGCCTGGGGCACACAACAAGCCCGCCATAGCCAAATCTTCATCACCACCATGGGAAGATATTGGACCGTACCATGTGGCCTACCCACAAAACTACAAGTTCATCATGGACGACACAGCAACGTGTAAGACCAAGATCCCTTTCCTGGTTCTGATGGTTCCAGTAGCACCTGGTGACATGGAAGCTCGGAACACCATCCGGAAGACATGGGGCAAAGAAACCCTGGTTGAGGGTAAACTGGTCCTGACTCTCTTCCTGCTGGGCCTCCCTGGAGGAGCAGATGTCCAGGAGCAGCAGGAGAAACTCCAACAGGAGAACCTGCAGTACCACGACCTGATCCAGAGTGACTTCCAAGACAGCTACCGCAACCTGACTATCAAGACTATGGTGATGCTGGAGTGGCTGACCTTACACTGTTTTAAGGCCTCTTTTGTCATGAAGATTGACTCAGACATGTTCCTCAATGTCCAGAACTTGGTTAAACTGCTGCTGGACTCCAGCACGCCCAAACAGAACTACATGACAGGCTTGGTGTGGTGGCACAGCCCAGTTCTCAGAGACCCCTACAATAAGTTCTACATGCCAAGAGAAGTGTTCGCTGAGTCTGAGTACCCCCCATATCCACTGGGCATGGGCTACATTATGTCCCTTGACCTCCCTAAAAAGATCCTGGGGGTCTCCTCTCAGATTAAGCCCATTTACATCGAAGACGCCTACCTAGGTATGTGCTTGAAATCCCTGGGCATCTCCCCCACCGACCCCCCTGAAAAGTCAATGTTTGTCGTCAACCCTTGGTTCTCTCTGAACCGCTGCAGCCTTTCAAAAGTGATTGCTGTGACGACGACAAGCATCCCACAGATGATGAGTTACTGGGAGAAGACCAGGGAGCCTGGTGCACCATGCTGAACATTATCAGGGAAACGATGCCTTTATTGAAGCTCGTGTTGCATTTACTTTTTAGGCACTTTGCTGATCAGAATGACTGACTTAAAGGGAGTGAGCAGGTCGGGGTTCAGTGTCTTGTTCCACAAGTCATCAGGACACATGAATGTTGATGGTCATACATTCTCTGATATACAGATTTAACCTTATGAGTATGAAACGATGTGTGTGTGTAACCACTCAACCCTCTGTCGCTCACTGGGTAGCAGAGCTGCGTCGAAAAGATGCAGCTCATGGTAAGCTACTATGTGCACCGAAAAAAACATAGAGACTATAGGGACAGAAAACCACGTAAAACCAAGTAGTCCTATTTTCCATTTGGAACTTTATATTTGGTCTGTATCACATTTCAATGGCACAGAGGTTTATCCTGCTGTTGAACTCCCCTTGACTCAGTGAAATGACACTTTGGTAAATTAAGACTGCACAGAACAGTTGCTTTGATCTGAAATAGCTTGTAGCAAGCAAGCAAATTGCTATTGTCAGATGAAAACCGTTTTTCAGCAGGAAAGCTTCTTTTCTCATTGTGAAAGTATACACTGACTGGACAAAGATCAGGGCAACCTGCTCTATCCAATTCAGTCATGCAGGGCAGATAGAGATGATGGTGAGGAGATGTTAAAGAGGGTTTTTAGTCCTCTTGACAGTACGGTAGCCCTAATATTCTGTGTAGAATGGACAGGTTTCAAAGGCCCAAAGGTCGTGAAACTCACCCGACATATAAATGACCATGTAAACATTCACTTCAAGTAAGAAAACACCAAAATGAACAAAGTGAATATAGGTTGGCTTGTAGCAACTTCAAAAGAGCTGTTGTAGAGAAATCATTGAAATGGCTTAATTTCACATGAAAACATATTTGGGCAAATATGTAACCAATAGAGCTATTGTTATTTTTGCTTTGTGCAGACTACGATAGTATTGTGAATAAAGGGACAAACTCCCCATTGATTTAATTGTTCAAAAGTGTAAAAATGCTTTGTGCATAACATTGAGCTGTCTCACATTCTGGTTCTTCAAAATGAATACATCCAGCCACCAGCCGCAATGTTGGAAACAAAGGAAACAATGTTGTGAAAAGCAGAAGTTACCTCCTATTGTAACCGCTGATGGTTTTATCGGTTGGAGAGTCAGTATCTGTAATGTCAAGCCTTCATTTACCATGTACATTATCCTGCTGCCACTGCTGAACAATGTTCATACCACAGCTTGTTGCAACAACATTGTATTTATAAATGAAGTTCATCATAAAACATTTATTTGTTTATATGTTGCACAGTGGTGAGTCTCAAATCAATATGATTCATTCCAAATCTGTAGACAGAAAATGTAAATAAATGTAGAATTTCAAGGTCTAGCTAGCTTTAAACATTTTTCTGTTAAAATGTGTAACAGCAGTGCCACTTTTAATGAAACTCTTAATATAGTTAGTCTAACTGCAGAGGGAAACCCAAGCCTCTCCACAGTTGTAGTTGGTGCTCAGCCCAGAAGAGGGCGGTCTAACATCAGACAAACTCCACAAGCTGCATCCCTGACACCCATCTTTCATTTTCAAAGTCTGAGCCACTGGCAATCAGATGCCAATAGCCAAGATGCTAGCCAAGATTGCAAAACGGCTGAGTTTGCTTTGTGTGGTCCTGGACTATGAGAACCATTGAACTACAATCTCTGAATTAAAAACATTGTTTTATATCTTAATACAGATGCCCACTGGAAGAGTTTCATTCCAAAATGACCTATACACCATTTGAAAAATGTCACCTACTCTTCCTAAATGATTAAGAGCACAAAATACAAAAGTAAAAAAGGCGTGGAGAACTCCTCCCATGGACAGTCTCCTCTCCTCTCCTCAGGCAGTGGAAATGAAGAAATACTCACCAACAAACGGCTGCGTTCACGTTCTTGCCATCTCTTTGCATGCCTGCTCATCTTTCTCCGTCTCTCTCAATTCAAGAAGCTTTAAAAGAAGAAGCACAATAAGGTCATTACCTGTGAATCTCAACTTAGATGCCAAGCAAATGTCTAAAAAACAGCAATTACTGTAACACATGAGAGCAGAGATCTCTCTCTCTCTAGGGCATGAACACAGACACACCCTCTCCCACGTGCTCTCCTTCATCCCCAGCTGTCAGCAAGCTGTTCTCCCAGTCTCAGATAAAGGAGGATCCCTAATGTCAAAGGCCCTGCTCTCCTCTTCCCCGCTGTCTGCTGCCTGCATGAATCACCCATTAGCTTGGTGAGGACCTGGATCCACACATCATTTATCGCTTTGCTGCCGACCTGACGTCAAAGACCCAGCTCAGTGATCGACACTGTAGGGCAGTGAATTATGAGGATGAAGAGCAGGAAGGTTATTTTTATTGGACGTTTTACACTAGGTAATTAGGTAATTGACACTAATATGCCCGGAGCCCCCTGTACATCTGTATTTCAACACCCCTGGAACAGTTTGGAGTTCAGCCACCGCTCAATCTCCAGCTCACAGCTCACCCTCCTGTCAATGGCAGGAATCAAACCAGCAACCTGCCAGGTACCGGTCAGTCTCTCTAGTCTAGGCCTGCCTGCTGCCCCACCCCAAGTCACCATGCTGAACATATGAACACATGAACATGTCCTTGTTAAAGAAGATCAAGCTGATATGGAAGTGAAAGATAGAATCCAGACTTTTTTTACAGACTTTTTACCATCTGCATTTGAGGTATATGGAAATAACGCTTTAGGAAGGTTTCTTAGCTCAGAACGCAGGTCATTTTAACAACGTAGAAAACTTTGCAAGTGTGATCTTCACTCCAACAAATCACTACATACAAGACAGTAGTGGGGCTTTAGTATTTCAGCATGGGGTACCATGCTAACATAGAGGCCTGTCAGGGAATGTTGGTTATGAGGGACATGCCTCCATGTTGGAGTGACAACAAAAGGAGAGACTGCCACCTCTTCCTCCCTGATCTTCTTCTGATAGTATCATATTCAAACCCACTCCTGGACAGAAATAAGACATTTTCTTTCTTTTGTCGGGGTGTTGAAGTTCAGATGTTTTGTTTTCACTCCTCCAACATGGCGGCATGTCCTTTTTAACCACTGGTAACCAAAAACATTCCATGACAGACCTCTATTGAAAGGCGTATTACAGTTTTTCTGAATTGTTTAGACGCTAACAATGGAACTTGAGACACAATGACCAAAACCTGACACTTAAAACAATTCTGCAAAAATACATTTTCTGCTTTTCAGTCAAGCGTCTCGGCTGAGATCTGGACCACTCTGGTCGACCATGTGGTCACTGTGGTTTGACAACGAGGAGGCTGGGCAGAGAGGACAGCCCAACCTGAGTCGCTTCACTGTAGCTTCCATTGTCCGCACTTTCAAAACTTTATTGTGAAATTTTTTGGCATGTAAAAACACTCTTTCATGAATTGTCATGACTTTTTATGACTCTTTACCTTTTATTTTTTACTGACAAGTGTTATATGTGTTAACGTTTTAAATTGTTAATGTTGTTATTTCATGTCTTTTTAACTGAACACCGAATCTCCTGCCTGCAGCAACAAATTTACCCTTGGGTACTAATAAAGAAACCTTAACCTTTACCTTAACCTTTACATACGGTAGTCAGTGATAGAAATGTACAGTATGTTTACTGTATAGTATTAAATGTATTTCACTGTATCAACGTTTCGTGCCTGAGCAGGAGACCTTTGTGAACATGCTAGTGGCCAATAAAGCCATTAGACTGAGGGAGATCCAAAGTTGAATCTTTGCAGACCATAACATGTTTCACATTATTGAAGGGTGAGCTTGTTGACACTGTTTGCTGAAATGTATACAGTATTGCGTCATTGTATTTCTGTGCTTGTTTTATCGTTGGCTAGGCTAGCGACACGATAATCTTTTACCACACGCTGCAGTGTGTACATCAGTAGTAAGTGTAACAGAAAATGAAGTGGATGTAAGTAAAGGTATTTGTAGTGCTTCCCATTGAGCACAGTCTTAAAAGCCAGAAATTTCAGCAGCTTGTTGAGTCAGTGGTATTGATCAAGAACCCTATCAACCCTCATTCTGTGCCCTAGGGCAATAAAGACCTTGCTCATTTCCCCTTTAAAAGAGGTCAGTAACACAAATTGCTTATTAAGCTGTGGTGGGAATGAGATTTGTCTTTCTCTCTTCCGTCTTCAGACACACATTCCCTCACTCCTTCCCGTCTGTCCACCAGACAGTGTGTTTGGGTGTGTATCTGGCTCCTCCTTGTCACAAAGCCAGGTATAAACACAAAACCCCCCGTCACACACACACAGATGCTCAAACTTGTGTACAAGAAGCGCAGATATGCACATGGATACACACACAACCAAAGGGGAAATTACTCATCCTTCTGTCTTCCTTTGATACTCTCAGTCGTCTAGGAGGGATTGGGCTGGAGAGATTCCTGTATATTTATGGTGTGTGTGTGTGTGTGTGTGTGTGTGTGCATAAAACAAAGGCATTCTTCTTTTATTTGGCGCAAGAGTATGTCTACTGCCCGCTGTTGTATGTTATGTTATCTGCTGTTGATATGTGAGACAGAATTTAGTTCAACATAGACAAAGAAAGGACTTGATGAAACTTGTGTCTCTTGCACTTCAGCAAAGGAAGCTGTCATGTGTTGAGCTGGTTCTCACACACATGATTAAATGGGTTCAGCAGCCGGACAGACAGGTAGGTGGGCAGGCAGACAGACAGAAAGACGAGACGAGTGATGAAACCTGACAAGAGCACAGAACTATCAAATCTGAGATGTCTTGCACAGATTGCTTTAAAGAGAAGAAGGGCTGTTCAGATAAGACAGGCAGACACACACACACACACACACACACACCAATTCTGTACCCCTCCCCCTATACCCAGACCAGGTGCTGCTGTATCACATACCCCCATCTCGCCCCCTACAGACCGGCTGTCCTCTCTGTCATCCTGAGAAAACAGAGAGCACCTCGGGGCCATAAACATCAGCTGGTCCTGCTTTGGCCACAGACAGACACACAGAGCGAGCCAGGCCAGCTTCCCTCTCCTAGGACTTGATCACACTTCAACCCACTACAGCAGCTAACCTTCAACCAGAGAGGAGGGAACTAGTCAGTGAGATGAGCCCAGATTGGAGTTTTAGTTCTACAAACATTTCCTAGAGGCGGAGCTGCTCTGGAGGCAATAATCTCATTGGTTATTTGCTTGTTTTATTTGTTGACAAAAATATATATATATTTAGCTTATTGCACTTTTACTTCAGCACTGGTTATGCTGTTGGATGAAAGCATCTGCTAAATGACTGTAATGTAATGTAATGAGTGACACATCAATGGGCGGGGCCAAAGAAGCACAGTTTCTTTTCATTTTATATGAAGGAACTTTCTCCTAGGTAAAGGAAAGATGGTCATTTATTTAGGTAGGAAACATAATGGAACAAGGCCAGGAGAGATATGGGCTTACAAAGCAGCTTTATGTTGCATTTTGCAGGAGTGTGTAGAGTGAGTAGACAATAGTGTTAGAGTAGTGTTTTGCCTTTTTCCTTGCTTTGTTTTTGGTCTTGAGCTTAATGATTGCCTTAGGTATTTGAAAACAAACTGACCGTGACTGTACACTCATTTACGATAAGGGGATGTTAACTCGCTCTCTCTCTTTCAAACACACACACACACACACACACACACACACACACACGCAAACCATTTATGTAGAAGTAAGCCAGACTCAGCGGTGATTTAGGGGTAGCAGACAGTGGGAGAGGTAGAGGCCAGGCTCTGGGTTTCATCCTATCTGTCTCTCCATTCACCAGCCTATAAATATTCTCACAGCCACACATCAACATGACGGGAAGGAGAAGGAGATGAGGGGAGGAGAGAGAAAGAGGGGGAGGGTGTGTTTTGATGAAGGGAGAGAGTACAGAGGTGAGAGAAAGAAGACAGAGTGGGAACGGAGACAAATACAAACGTCCTGCTGGTGCCAGTCCTGGGTGAAATACTGTTTGGAAAATAGTTCCTAGCGTTTGTTTTACCCTACTTGGATCCCCAGATGGGTGGGGTTTACAGCATTTAGGCAATCCAGATAATATTAGATTGATAAATCACAGAAAAAGACATTTGGATGGACTTTCAAATAGTCTAAACTTTCTGGCTGTCATTGTGTTGATTGTGTGGAGACCCCACCCATCTGGTACTAAGTGGGGTAAAACAAACAGCGTGACACGAGTTACAAATATTATTTGAGTCAGATCGGGCAACTCTTTAAAATAAAATGCTTTTATCTTGAGGAGACATGTTTTGAGGATATTCTTTTAAAGCACAGACAGGTAAAATACCACTGCTTTGAATCTAAAGATAATCTAAAAGATATCTTAACAAATCTTTTATTAAATTCATTTGAGGAAAAGTAAGATTTAGACTCTCAGACTATGAATGAACATTCTGCCTATGGGGTTAGATCATTTCCTGTGTTTCCAATGCAGTCTCTCTTTTTGCAAGAATTTTCTAGATTCAAGCATGATTCTCTTGGAACAAGTGACGCTGTCCGCCTCGTTGACCCACCTGGCAGATTTTGTGCCTGTCTTAATGAACGTTTTTGTAAGAATGAACGCAAGATTAAATGGTGTGGTGAGAGTTGTTTTGCAGTGCAGTGTGTTTCAAGGAGAGAGAGACTTACGACTGGGAGACTGATAAGAGTGATAATAGAGTGGGAGAAAGGTTGGACAACAAAGTGTTATGGCATTGACCCAAGACACAGGATCTGACACACACCACACACACACACACACACACACACACACACACACACACACACAAAACCTCAGGTGAACCTCACTCGCTTTCTGCCTTATGACATTACAGTAGATTTAGGTCTGGCCAAGTTCAGTCTTCAAGGCCAGAATCATCTGTTATTCCCACTGGGTGGTCAGGACATCACAGCATTTGGTCAGAGTTGCAACATGTCTGATCTGCCAGGTTTGCGCTTCAAAAATCAATCATAACAAATTGAAATTGTTGAAATTGTACTAGACAGTGATTAGTTGATTTCTGTTGTTTTGCAAGTTTGAACATGGTCCACTTATTATTACATTTAAAATGTGTTTGGTAGGAAGACATGTTAAGACCCCACTCTGTGTCGGTGTCTTGATTCACGCTTATTTCAGCTCCCTGTATTTATCCCTTACTTATACAGGCAGTGTCAGCCAAGTGGTGCGATTAGTCAAAGACATGTTCCACCCATGCTGATAATCCCCATAAAGCACTTTGTGTCAGTCAGTGAAACACCCATCCACTCTGCATTGCAACATTGAAAAGACTCACTGGTGTGACGTGTTTAAACCAGATGATGACTCTGAAAGAATATGGGAAGGAAAGACAGCGCCATCCACGCCATCCATCCACTTTCCACAAGCCACCTTCTCTAACCTCTTCGCTGCTAACACCTCCTTCAGGAATCTTGTGTCACAGTTCACAGTTAACATATGTGTGTGTGCACGTGTACCCTGATATACTCACATGCCTTCCTCTGTTTGTTGACCTCTTTGACCACGGCTGTTCATTTCTTTTTAACATTTTGCCACCAAGGACGCTGCCACCCAGATTCTCACGAACCCTGTCGGAGAACCACTTTGTGGGCTGTGAGAACTACCAGAGGCCCAGGCTGCTGCAGGCCTCATGCTGTGGTGCGGTCCCTTGACGCACACACACAGACAGAAACAACAGCACATACAAACATGTCACATGTCCATGTGTGTTGCTTATACACAGAATCAAACAAGCATGCATCATAGCACACGTCGCCTGTTCTGCCTGCTTTCCCTCCAGCGTCTCTCTGAAAACAAACACAGCTGCTCAGGCTCTGCTGAGGACGGTAAGAAACATTAAGATCAGGCCTGAGTGAGTTGGTGACAGAAATGATCAATTATTTATTATTGTTACCGAGCCATTATTAGTAGTAGTAGTTGTAGTAGTAATATTAGTACTGTTGTTTTTAGCACTAGTTGTAGCAATAGTTGAAGTAGCACAACTAGTAGTAGTGGTAGTCATTGTAATAGTAGTAGTAGTTGTAGTAGTATTGATACTAGTAGTAGTAGCAGTAGGTGTAGTAGTAGTAGTACTTGCAGCAGTAGTAGTAGTATTGATAGTAGCAGTAGTAGTAGTAGTAGTAGTATTGATAGTAGCAGTAGTAGTTGTAGGAGTGGTAGTAGTAGTAATAGTAGTAGTAGTGATACTAGTAGTAGTAGTAGTCGCTGTTCTAGAACCCATGCTGTATATTTTTTTAAACTATATTAAATATTAGATATGAGTATGCTATATTAATTGATTGATTGATTGATTGATTGATTGACAGCTCTGATGTTATTCTTTGCTCCAGTGTTCCATTGCTTAATTAATCAATAACAGGAATGTTTTTATCTGATTGTTGATTGATTGAGTCAGTCAGTCATTCAGTCAGTCAGTCAGTCAGTTATTCAGTCAGTCATTCAGTCATTCAGTCAGTCAGTCAGTCATTCAGTCAGTCAGTCAGTCATTCAGTCATTCAGTCAGTCAGTCAGTCAGTCAGTCAGTCAGTCAGTCAGTCAGTCAGTCAGTCAGTCAGTCAGTCAGTCAGTCAGTCATTCAGTCAGTCAGTCAGTCAGTCAGTCAGTCAGTCAGTCAGTCAGTCATTCAGTCAGTCATTCAGTCAGTCATTCAGTCAGTCAGTCAGTCAGTCAGTCAGTCAGTCAGTCAGTCATTCAGTCATTCATTCAGTCAGTCAGTCAGTCAGTCAGTCACGCAGTCAGTCAGTCAGTCAGTCAGTCAGCCAGTCAGTCAGTCAGTCAGTCATTCAGTCAGTCATTCAGTCAGTCAGTCATTCAGTCAGTCAGTCAGTCAGTCATTCAGTCAGTCAGTCATTCAGTCATTCAGTTAGTTAGTTAGTCAGTTAGTTAGTTAGTTAGTCAGTTAGTCAGTTAGTCAGTCAGTTAGTTAGTCAGTTAGTTAGT